>LPNX010270308.1:399978-446122 GCA_001517045.1 Pseudotsuga menziesii
GAAAGATACTGTCTGATATATTTGATCTCCAGTTGGATGCTACTTGTATACATTATGACAACCAGAGTCGCGTGAAGTTGTCAGAGAATCCAGTGTTCCATGACAAGTCGAAGCATATCGAGATCAAGTATCACTATATCGGGGATATGGTGTAGAGAGGAGCAGTGATGCTCCTGTATGTTGCGACGGAGGAACAGATAGCTGATGTATTGACGAAGCCATTGGCTAGGCTGAAGTTTGAGTACTTCAGAGAGAGACTTAGTGTTCTCCAGATCAAGGATTCCTCCCAGAGACAGTGATGAGTACCAAATCCATTCTGACGAGCAGGTCAGATGTAAGGGCTGAGCCATTCTGTCATGGTGAGAGGATTCAGTTCCTTCCATGTCAGATATGATTGCTGAGATTGAGAGCCATTCTGACAAGTAGGTCAGATGTAAGGGCTGTGCTATTCTGTGCATGGCTAAAGGATTTAGTTCCTTCCATGGCAGATGTAAGTGCAGAAATCTCTCCTCGTTGGAGTTGAGAGTCTTCCATCATTAGATGGGATTGTGCCATTATGACGAGCAGGTCAGATGTAAGGGCAGAGCCATTCTGTGCATGGATAAAGGATTTAGTTCCTTCCATGGTAGATGTAAGTGCAGAAATCTCTCCTCGTTGGAGTTAAGAGTCTTCCATCATTAGATGGGATTGTGCCATTCTGACGAGCAGGTCAAATGTAAGGGCAGAGCCATTCTGTGCATGGCTAAAGGATTTAGTTCCTTCCATGGCAGATGTAAGTGCAGAAATATCTCCTCGTTGGAGTTGAGAGTCTTCCATCATTGGATGGGATTGTGCCATTCTGACGAGCAGATCAGATGTAAGGGCAGAGCCATTCTGTTCATGGCTAAAGGATTTAGTTCCTTCCATGTCAGATATAAGTGCTGGCCATTCTGTCGAGTAGGACAGATGTAAGGGCAACTGCCATTCTAGGAATGGAGGCACCTGGTCAGTTACCAGGAACACTCAGTCAAGTTGTGCAGATGAGCATGTAATTCGGAGCCCTAGGATATTTTTAGATGGTCTTTCGAGGTTTTGCCTATGGCATGTAATTCGGTGCCCTGGGACATCTGGAAAATGCTCTTTCGAGGTTTTTCTCTGGGAGGACATGTAATTTGGAGCCAACAGTGATGATCCAGATCCAACAGTGATGATCCAGATCGAGAGATGATCCAAATCCTGTCCAGAGAGATGATCCAGATCGAGTGATGATCCAGATCCAACAGTGATGATCCAGATCGAGAGATGATCCAAATCCTGTCCAGAGAGATGATCCAGATCGAGTGATGATCCAGATCCAGTCCAATGATGTTGATCCAGATCGAGTGATGATCTAGATCCAGTGATGCCTTTGTATGATGATCCAGATTGAGAGATGATCTAGATCCAGATGAATTGAAGATGAAGATGACTTGAATATGAAGATGACTTGAAGACGAACATGATCCAGTGATACAGAGAAGAAGACCAGTGCTGAAAATTGTGTCGAAAGAATACCTTCCTAGTTAAGAGGGAGTGTTGATGTATATGTAACTTCGGAATGTATTCTTCTATGTATTTCATATATTGTAACCCGATGTTTATTCTGGGATGTTTCTATTATGTATTTGAGTCATGTGGTCATGCCCCAATGTTTCGATCGAGAGGATTAATAATGTAAACAAGTCATATCAAGTCATTAGATAAGTCCCCACAGTTTAGGGGCACTTGGGTTATTATACACTAATTAAGGTGTAGGCTCAAGTAATTAATCATAAGTTAAGCCTACATGGTTGAGTGCACTTCAAGTCAACGGAAGAATATAAATAGAGAGTGAGAGTCTCTCTATTTATCACTTGTGACTTAGCTCTCTTGCTCTCTCAAGTGTGGCGCACCTTTGGAGAAGGAAATACTTTGGCTTGACAGAAGACAAAAGGCTGATGTTGTGTTGGGAGGTCATCTTACTATTTTGGGATCACATCTTGTGGTGATACTATCTTAGAGGAAGTTGAGGGGTTTTATCCATTTATGGTTTCCCCTCCTAAAATCTTTGTGTCTCTTGTCTCTTGTGATGTGCTTATGTGATTGCTGTGCTTGTTATTCTCTCAGTGAAAAGATCTTAACATAATGCTAGCTTAAATGTTGAAAAACTAACAGGATTAAACCTTTGTCGGCCATTCTGCAGTTGCCTTGACCTTTTGTGTTAGCCATTCTTTGGTATTAGTTCATTACATCATGTCTTCAGCTTCCTTGTCATGAAATTCAGTACCAATTCCAGATCCAATTAGTCTTTGACTTACCTCGTGTTGGATGATGAAGGATGCCTTAATGCCTTCCTTCCAACGGATCTCTTCCTATCGACTGCAACACATCTTGCTCTGGGAACGAGATTTAGAGTTTTATGATAGTACCTTGGGGATTGTTGTCATCAATGGCAATTTCCCTCGCTATTGGGCAGTGGGAATAACTTAATGTCTCCTACTCGATAGATTCTTCAAGTGTTCGAATTCAAGTCCTTGTAATCACACTTGTTAGAATGTACTAGGTACCTTGTGGACCATTTTCATTAATGGTGGTTTCCCTCGCGTTTGTTAACGATTCTCCTTATTGACCGGTAATCAAACGGTTTCCTCCATGTTCCACTTCAACTCCTTTATTCGCATGGTTAGGATTTGTACCTTTTTGGGGCGGTTTGGATTGAATACGTTGGTCTGACAGTAGCATTGTCATTTTTTGCTATTGCCCGAGTTGCGCAAGATCTTGTTATACTTTATATGACATTTTGCTGAGACATAGATCCACCTTGTATTTCTGTGGCTATGATCGATTGTTGAGTATGGATCCACCTTGTTCATTTGTGGCCATGACTCCTTTAGATTTGATATGGCGCCTTTTTTCATTTTGAGTGACCATGATAGTTTCATCAGTTATACATATGTTGGATCCTCCTGTATCTTTATGGTGATGTTTTGTATATGGATTTGTATGTCCCAGAGATCAATTTTTTTGACATTTATCTCTCTTCCAGGTACCTTTGTTTGAGCCTTTCGATCTTGGATTCTCTGCTCTCTCCATACTCAGATGTTTCCTTTATAATGCATTTCGGCTATCATCTTCCCCTCTAACCTCACACATTAGGGGGAATCTATTATAGCTCAAAATGACACATCTCTACTTGTGCCCACTTTCTGATGATTCTATCACATGTTGACATTTTCCATGATGACACTTCATGAAAGTCACTGAATGTCACTGAAAAAACACCTATATTGTAGGACCCATATATTGATTTTTGTAACTCTGTTTGACCTAATATCTGCACCATTAGAAGGGTATTTCTATTATATAAAACTTTCCAAAAGACACCAAAGTCAGAAAATTCCCAGAAATATCCTAAAAATTTGTTTTTTGTCTATACGTGACTTTCCTTAAGGCAAACCCGCAGATGATACGCGAGTTGCTCTCTTTCGTACCCGCGGATATAAAAATTTGCTCATATACATGAATTGTTGTACTAGCAACCCACGTATACTTTTCATATATGCGACTGTCTAGTTATGCAACCCACGGATGCCTATTAAAAATGACAAAAAATGTGTCTTTTGATTTCGGGTAGTTTGGGTAGTTATGCAACTGACTTCTCGAGTTGTAACTACTTTGTATTCGCCCCTAAATATTCCTTAAGCATATAAATAGAGGTAGAGAGGTCCATGAGAGGGGACTTGAATTTTTTCATTGTTATTCTGGAGGATTTGGAGCTCTCTTTTCCCACATCTTTTCCCTAGAAGCATTCTCCTTGTGTTGCATAGCTTGGAGGCTGAGTTCCTTGGAGAAGAGAAGCAGCAGAACTGGATCAAGGTTTCGTGAGGTGCCAAACTCGAAGAGAAGGTATACTTGTACTTGTTTTCAATATTAATAAAGATGTGATGTCCTTCTTCTTCCCAAATCATTGTTCAATGTGTGGTTGAATCTTTGTTTATGATCATATGATGACGTTATTCAGATCATTAGTTCATGTTTATTTGATTATCATTGTTTTATATGTGGTCATAATGGTTTGAGGAAGGTATAATTCATTTTGCAGGTCTCTTGGAGCAAGAGGAGCAAGAAGAGGATTGAAGAGAAAGCTTGGACCAGCCTTCAGTTTATCAGGTGTGGACCTTTCTCATCTCTGAACTTGCTTATGTATGCTTGCTGAACATTATCCATCCACCTTTCAACCCCAGTATGTTGATGGCCTCTTAAACCCTGGCCATAGGACACTTTCCTTTAAAACACATGCCCATGTCAGGAAGTGCGACATCTGTCAAAGGTGTGGTGGAAGACAATCTAAAGCAGCTGGACCACTGAAGCCTGTGATGATCATGGAGCCATTTGAGCAATGGGGGTTGGATATTATTTCGGAGATAAAATCAAACTCTTCCCTACAACACAAGTACATTCTGACTGCAACTGATTACTTCACTCGCTAGGTCGAAGCCATCCCGCTGCACAAAATATAGGAGGACGCGGTCATAAACTTCCTGCAAGACCATATTATGACCAGGTTTGGAGTTCCAATTTCTTTAGTCTTTGATAATGCTACTTAATTTTCATCAATTAATTTAAATGCTTTTGCTCATGAGAAAGGGATAAAATTGCATTACTCTACCAATAATTATCCACAGGGAAATGGATTGGCTGAATCTACTAACAAGAACCTGATTAGAATTTTAAAGAAGACTGTGATAGAAAACCAGAGGAGTTGGCACTCAGCGCTACCAAACTCCCTTTGGGCTGATAGAGTCACCCCCAAGTATTTGATAGGAGTGTCTCTATATACCCTTGTGTATGGTAAAGAGGCCATTCTTCCCCCTAATATCATGCTACCCTCTTCCATAATAGCTCAAGAATCTAGGGGATCGGATAATGAATTCTTGCAAATAAGGATATATAATCTCCTGAAGGAAGAAGAGTCTCGATCTAAATATAGGGAGCGCTTTAAGAAACAACAGGAGATAATAAAAAGATGGTTTAATAAACACAAGGCAGAAACAAAAGACTTTGAAGTGGGAGATTTGGTTCTGAAGTGGGACCACCCCCTTGATGAAAAAGGAAAACACACGAAATTTCAGCAATTGTGGGTAGGTCCTTGTTGTAATCTCATAGATCACATAAGGTTACCAATAATACATACTAAAACATAACTATAAATCAAATACAAGAGACAAGAACAGATAGGAAAATAGATTATATTAATGTAATGAGTTCATACAAGGTAGAGAACCGAACTGAATTCTTTCTTGGCTCAACAGCCTAATATATACAAGTTACAAACAGTTACAAAATAACTACCTGTCGGTTTAGTGAACCGACACAACTGTTAGTTAATTCGACTAATCTTCTAGTTTAGTTGGCCAACCGACTTAGTCGGCTGATCGACTAAGTCGGCCCATCAACTTAGTTGGTTGATTGACTAAGTCGGTCTTCGTTCAAGTGGACTTTGTCGATAGATCACATAAGGTTACCAATAATACATACTAAAACATAACTATAAATCAGATACAAGAGACAAGAACAGATAGGAAAAAAGATTATATTAATGTAATGAGTTCATACAAGGTAGAGAATTGAACTGAGTTCTTGCTTGGATCAACAGCCTAATATATACAAGTTACAAATAGTTACAACATAACTACCTGTCAGTTCGGTGAACCAACATGACTATTAGTTAAGTCGACTAATCTTCTAGTTTAGTTGACCGGCCGACCAAGGATGATTTTAAGGAACCATACTTAATTAAAAGTATATAAAAGTTGGCGAATCTTACCAATTCTTAAAACACCAACTATAAAATGTTTGGTGATATTTTTCAAAAAATATTTTAATTTCCAAGGATTTTATATCGTTTATATAATAATTTGGCGATTTTTAGGGTGAAAAAAGTTTACCCCATCAAAATTGGGCGAAACAGGGCATCAAAAATTGCAAAATGACGAATCTTTTTTTCGAGAAAACCCCCTGAAAATAGCCCATGGGATAAATTTCGCCCCTAAAATTATCCCTGTGGCCGACCGACTTAGTCGGCTGATCGACTAAGTTGGTCTTCGTTCAAGTCGACTTCGTCGACTTGCTCCTTCTACAGTCCTTTCCAGATTGTGGAAAAGCTTGGCCCTTCAACTTACAAGTTGCAAGATTTACAACGGTGGGAAGAGAACTTACCAGTAAATGCCTTAGTTCTCAAACCTTATTTTTCCTGAGTTTGTCTGTGTTCCCCTATCTTGTATATAAATAATATGGCCTGGCCTTTTTCTTCGAGTTAGGTGGTTTAGTTTTGTTTTAGTTTAATTTCTACCGATTTTAATAAAGGAGGAAAACCCGCGGTTGCATGGGGAACATCAGAATTTTGGACTGACTAAACTTCTTGGGTATAAGACTATGTCTTGTTGTTTATCTAAAAGAAATTCTTCCATTTTAGCAATTTTCTCGAATAGCTATGTATGCATTGAAGTCCTTCTTAACCCTTGTGACATATACCAGAATCAAAAGGTCTAGAATACTATTTTGAGGCTCCATACATATCACATTTAAAATGTCCTAGGAAATGACAGCAAATGGCCCATGGAAAGAAGCAAGGTAAACAGTATATTAGATACAAATGATCCCATGCCAATAAATGAATGCCAAAAGGCATATAAGAGTAAAAAAACTCCTATGTAAGCATTATATATCAAAACAAATGCGGAACCATATAAGTACTAAATTGCCAAAAGTTCCTCTTTGTCCGTGAGCTGAAACGTGAATACACATCTCACACAAAAGGACACTTGGGATAGAGGAGCGTGAATTAAAATTCAGAAAGAAAGGCATGCAGGAGGACTCATATGAAAAGGACAAAAGTCCAAAAGCATGAAAAGTGCTAGAATGGCATGGGAATGAGGAACAAATGAATATTTCTATTTACCCTATGCTACAATCCTGTGGTGTCTAAGCTGGAAGCTACCTAAAGATAGAGGTAACAATGAAATTCATCTTTTGGCCTCAAAACAGTTATCTTGACTTACAAAATCCTAGTTTCCACTCTCCCAAATCGGACTATCATCAATGATTTAAGGTACATACATTTTCCATTTGATAAATCCAGATAGCTGGAAGAATTCAGTAGGTTCGTTGATGTTAAACAGTCTGTCACTCAAGGAAGTATCGTCCGGAGATCTAGGTTCACCAGGTAATCGCCAATTGTTGCAGCTGCAACTGTTTTCCCCAAAAATTTTAATTTTGGCCCCCCCTTCATGATTTTAATGTTGTTTTGAATCATTTGGACCCGTGAACTTTTTGTTCATGCTTTAGTTTCAGATTATTTTGAATATTAACTCTCTTCCTGTTTTTATTGTTTATGTTTGAAACTATTATGGATCACAGAGTTTAGATTCTGATCGCTGCCTTTTCAACTGCGGAGCTCATTTAAACAACTTGTCGGAACTTTGTTTCCTTGAGATATTATCAGAGGCCGTTGTTTGTTTACCTTCCACTGTTGCGGCTCCCAAAGAAACTAGGTACCCGCTGTGTAAGTGCTTCGCCCACCGATGCTTTATTGGATCTTCATCGCTTTGTGTTGGATCAGAGGTCGTAGCCTTTCTTCTTCCGCCCTTGCAGCTGTGCAAAGCACCTGTTTTCTGACGTCGTTGTCTTTTTGATTGCCGATTGGAAGTTTTCCTGCCCATGATTTAGGTCAAAACCCTTCCGACTCCAATGGGCTTAACGTTCTCGCGGTGCCCGTTGCCTGTTAGGACCCCACTTATGCGGCTATAGATAAGACTACCCGGCCGATGTTTAGTGTTTTGAGCTGCCGATGAGTTTTATTTTCCCGTCGTTGGTGAGGTTTTAAACCCATGTGTAGACGAGATAGTGGTGTTGGCACCTGTTAAGGTTTCAGAGCAGGAGTGCAATACATGGTATTTCTTGATGATTACTCATTTGGGTATATGTAGTTTGTTTTTATTAAAAATATAGTCCCAATGAATGACAGATGTTGTTTACTTGCAGATGGATTCAAGAAACTTTTACAAAGAATTACTGCGCAAAGGCATAGCTGGGAGACAAGTGGCAGAAGGGAGCTGGGCAGTGTTAGCAAAGGTCGAACCGAAACCGGCGGGGGCCCAAGGAAAGAAAGCGGGAAAGAAGGAAAAACAAATGATGACAAAGGCCTAGACCTAGAAGGATCTGTCAGTTACCAAGCGGATCATAAGTGCGCACAGANAACCGGCGGGGTCCCAAGGAAAGAAAGCGGGAAAGAAGGAAAAACAAATGATGACAAAGGCCTAGACCTAGAAGGATCTGTCAGTTACCAAGCGGATCATAAGTGCGCACAGAAAAGATAAAATTGAGGATAGTAAACGTTTTGGGGTACTGAAAGGTCATAGATTTTGGGGGTAACCCAAGCGATTAGCATTTTTAGTTTAAATATAGGGAAGTTAGAACTTAGAGGGGCTTTTTTCCCATGGAAAAACTTGTGAACTATTGTTTGTAAGAGGAACTATTTCATTTTACAATGAGAAATTGAAAATTTTGCATGTTGGAGAAGGTGCTATGTGGAATGTTTTAATCTGATAAAATGAACAATGTTGAAGGGGAACTATTTTGTTTTTTACTGTGTTTCATTAACTGTAAGAGCGTTCTGACCTTCTGAACCTATGTTCTTGGCCTGAATGTTCTCTAGTATATCTTGTGATGTTTTCCACTATGAGTAATGGGATTCTTAACTGTTGATGAGCTATCTTATCATGTATACTTTTATTCATGTATATATGTTTCGGTTATAAGAACATCTATCTGTGATTTTCCATAACACGTGAATGGTATTGCATTACTCATGAATTATTATCTAGCTCTCTAGAGATAGCCTAGTTAGTATTCCTTTTCTTGATTTATGTGCAATTTAGGTGCTTGTGAGTTTTAAGACGAAAGGTAAGAACATGTGCATCACTTTGTGAATACTCCTAGCATTATTTGTCAAATATGCATGTTAAATAGGCACTTGCATATCATACTTTAAGTCAAAAATAAAAAAATATATACGCTGGACCAGGCCGTAACCGGTAAAACCTTTAGTTTTGTTTTTTTTTTACCTACGGTAGCCGAACCGCAAACCGGATTGATTCCCTACACCAAACAGTCATGGGCTAGTTGGGAACATTGACTGGCGAGAATCCCTTCCTGTTGTTGCCTGCGAATTTCTAGGCCTCAACAGAACTTCAGAAGATGTTAGCAGCAGGGATCATAGCACCCACAAGACATTCATCTTGGTTCTTCAACTTAGTTGTCGTCAGAAAGAAGAATGGGTCAATTAGAATATGTATAGATTTTAGGAATCTAAATACATCATGCCTCAAAGATAATTACCCATTACCCAACATGGAAACATTGATTCAAAGAGTAATAGGATCAGGAATGATGTCCATGTTGGATGGCTTTTCTGATTATAACCATTGGTAAATAAAGAGGATCAACATAAGACTACATTCACCACACCTTGGGGTACCTATAAATTTCTAAGAATGCCTTTTGTCTTATTGAATGTTGGTGCCACCTTCCAAAGAGCCATGGATTTTTCCTTCAAAGAACTTATAGGAAAAATAATTGAAATATATCAAGATGACTTATCTGTTTTTTCAAAGGAAAGATCTGACCACATAAGTCATCTTATGCAGGTTTTTATAAGATGTCCGAAACATCATATTTCCTTGAACCCCGCCAAGTCAATCTTTGGAGTTGATGACGACAAGTTGTTGGGGCACATCATTTCTAAGGATGGTGTCAAGGTTGATCCTGAGAGAGTTGAAGCCATTAAGAAAGTCCCCTTGCCTCAGAATCTAAAAGCTCTCTAGTCCTTTAATGGTCAAATCAACTTCATAAGAAGATTCATCCCAAATTTAGCAGAATTAATGAAACCTCTACAAAAGTTATTAAAGAAAGATGCTATGTTTGAATGGACGGATGAAGGGAAAGATGCATTCAAGTCTATCAAAAATGCCATATCCATGTCCCCGGTCTTGATTAGTCTAGATTATTCCAAGGAAGTCCAGATATTTTCCTTTGCCTCAGAAGACACCGTTGCTGGTGTTTTTCTTCAAAAGAATAAGGAGGGACAAGAGCAGCCTATAGCCTTTATGAGTAGAGCCTTGCAAAATTCAGAGTTGAAGTATACCACGATGGAGAAATAGGCCTACGCTCTTGTCAAGTCCCTTAAACATTTTATAACTTATATAGGTTACTCCAAAATCATTGGATATGTACCCCATGTAGCTGTCAAGGATATCATGTCTCAACAGGATTGTCTAGGAATCAGGGGTAAATGGGTTTCAAAGATTCAAGAATATGATTTGGAGATAAAACCTACTAAGTTAATTAGGGGACAGGGTCTTGCAAAGATGTTGACCGAGGGAAATGAAAAGGCCTTAGGAATAATCTGCCAGAAGAATGATTCAGAACAAAGTGTATCAGACGAGATTTCGAGATTAGAGCAACACCCTTGGTACACCGACATCATATTTTTCCTCCGCAACCTTACATGCCTCGATCACTTACTTGGCCATAAAAGAAGAGAATTAAGGTTAAAAGAAACTAAGTATTGTTTGACAAAAGATGGTTTGGGTTGGAGAAACCCTGATGGTTTAATACTTAGATGTGTCGATGAACCTGAATCCAAGAAACTCATGATTAAGTTCCATTCAGGATTTTTTGGTGGACATTTTGCAGCAAAAACAACCGCCCACAAAATCCTTAGAGCAGGCTACTATTGGCCAAACCTATTTTTAGATGTGCACAAGGCTGTCAGAGTTTTCCCCCAGTGTCAGTTATTCACCGGAAAACAACAAATGAAAGCCTTTCCTTTAAATCCAATAGTAGTCCAAGCCCCTTTCCAGTAGTGGGGGCTTGATTTCATCAGTAAGTTCAAAGATAACTCGAGCAATGGTTATTCTTGGATTCTTACCGCCGCTGACTATTTTACCAAGTGGGTAGAGGCAATACCCACCAAGAAGGTAACCAATGCTATAGTCATGGATTTCTTAGAAGATAATATTATCACAAGATTCGGTGTGCCAGCTAGAATCATCACGGATAGTGGCATGTGCTTTGTTTCCTCCGAGATGTCATCTTTCTGTTTCAAGTATGGCATTATCTTATCCCACTCATCCAATTACTATCCCCAAGTAAATGGTCTAGCTGAATCAAGTAACAAGAACTTAATGACCATAATCAAAAAAATTGTGGGCGACAATAAGGCTTGGGATAGCAAGATCAAATTAGCATTATGGGCCGACATAATCACCAAGAAAAGTTCAACCGGGAGGATCCCTTTCAAACTAGTCTATGGCCTAGATGTCACCTTACTGGTCCATTTAAAGCTTTCAGTTTATCAGCTTCTCCAGACCTTCGGCTCAGATCAAGAGGCTATCCAGAACAGAATAAACGAGTTGATCGAGCTAGATGAGAGTATAAAAAACTCTCTTGACCATAGTATCAGAAATTCAGACAAGGTCAAGAGAGCCTTTGATAAGTCTACCCGACCAGGGTCCTTCCAAGTAGGTGACACGGTTTTACATTGGGACAAACAACGGGAAAAACCTGGGAAACATGGAAAGCTCGACAGCTTGTTGTTGGGACCGTACATCATTGATGAAATAGTAGGAACGAACTCCTTCTATCTAAATGACCTAGAAGGAGAAAGGTTGAGCCTGCCAGTGAATGGTTTCCTCCTCAAGTTGTTTTTTGCCAAGACAGTTTGATGCCTTTATTGGCCTCGGTGGTTTTAGGGCCAATTTCTAAACCTTTCCCTGCATGTATTTCTAAATTATATATATATCATGTTGTTGTATCATAGATATTTTTGTATTATAGTTATTTTGTACCATGTTTGAAAATTTTCCTTTGTATATTAGTTTTGTAAAATATTCTTTTTTACACATCATAAACTAATTATGTACATTAGTTTTCTTTTTATAGTTAATTTTTTTTTTACATGTTACTAACAAACTCTAATTGCTATGTAGGACCCAGAGATTCCAAAGTTCTCACATCCTCTCCTTTGAACAGAAGATCAGTTAGAGAATGTGTCCCTAGATGGAGCCAGAATATTACCACCTAAGTTGTACTTAGTGGTTTTTTATCAAGTGAGTCTGGTGAACTAGACAACGATAACTTGTTCGGACTTCAGAAGACCTTTGGAAGTACTTCTCGGAAGTGCTAGTTGTACTATATCACATGTTCATACCCCATGGGGGAATTGTAATAAATGTTCTAGCATGATAGTGTCTGTAAAAGAATCGGTCTCTTAGACTTTATTTGTCAATCCGATCAGCCCAGGGTGTTTTTTCCCTTGGTTATTATTTGTTGTTGAATAAACGACTGATAATTTCTGAGTTTTTCACTCCATACCTCTAAATTTTGGGTGGTCAGCTTGGCATTTAGGCCTATTGAGGTTATTAGAGTCTATGTGTCAATGTATAAACATGCTAGACATCATGGTCGAGTCATATGAACATGCCTAAGTCCCCCTAGGTTTTTTCAATTTTTCAATTTTTTAGTTTTTTCAGTGTTTTTTACTAAAAATTTAATTTTTCCAAAACTTAGGCTATTTTTTAATAGTTTAATTGGAAAATTTGATTTTGTAATAAAAGTGGGGCAAATAATCAGTTTCAGTCATGTAGGTGCTCATTTTCAAGCTAAGAGCACCATGTAAACCCATGGACCCGCTATTTCCTAGTTTTAAGTGATTTTCCATCACTCAGGTCAGAAAGCCCCAAAAATCAATTATTGATTATTTTAATTAATAAATTGATGAATAATGGAGCAAATCCAGAATCATAGATCAGTGGATTCTCAGCCGATTTGATTGAAATCAGTCAGATCTAAACCAGATTGACTGGATCTGACAAATCCTTGACTGAAGGAGGTGATCAAATCAGATCCAGAGTTGATATTTAGCTATCTCTATGGGGAATTGCGCCCTCTCTCTATCATCCACACGTGTGGACTCTCCTGGATGCTCTGTGGACTGATGTGTCGGTTTATGGGTTGATGTGTCAGCTCAATCAAGTCCCTCGGTTGACAAGTAGGCTCAGTTCAACTTCATATCTGCATTGATTGACTCTCCATCAGCTGATTTGATCTGATTCCTTGGGAATTGCCCCCCCCCCCCTGGGCTGGATGTCCTGTTTTTGTATATATCCAGGTAGAAGCTCCCTCTTCCAAGCTAGTTAGAGTTGGATTGAAGGGCTTATTATTGTAATACTGTTGTAATCTTTTGATTGTTGGAATAAATAATCTTTGGAGGCCAAATGGTGTAATCCTCTCATGTGTGTGGATTAAGCATTGTCTTACAGCTATTGATGTTGTCGGATTTTCTCTCAATTTCTGCATTTGAACCCTATCTGGCTTGGACGATTCAGTTGAATCAATAGGAGTATAGTTGGGCAAGTAAGGTTACTTGTTTTTCTTATATCTCATAGAATATATGTTAGAATATATAGATTATACATGTTTAATAAGTTTATTTGCATGTAATTCTTGTCTCTTTTTCATATATATATCCAGATCTCATGAGGTTTCGTGCAGGATTGTGTGTTTAGGTTTCAGGTAGCAAGGACTGGACAAGCTGTGGATCTAGTTTGAATCCACTATACATCCAAAATATTTGTGAAGACATTGCCCCTCTGTATTCCACTAACAAGTTTCCATTGCAGATCTACTTCAACAACAAACACTTCTCTTCTCCTTTTCCTCCTTCAAAATCTTAAATTTTCTTCAAACTGGTTACTATCAAAGAATACTATTGCTCAGATCTATATCATTAATAAAATTACATATATATCTAGTTATTAAGATCCTTTCTCAATTTTATATCTCAGTTTAGTTTTGCATATAAAGTTATATTTTAAGAGATCTAGCTGAAATTACCCTCTTTTGCAAGCATTTAAATGAAAATTTGTGGCTTGATTTTAAGGTAGTTTCCTTTGCTGTACTTTAAAATTTCATATTCTACAATAAAATTACACATATTATTGGATTCCAAAAAGGCAAGCCAAGATCGCAAGGAAATCTTGCTTTCTTTGGTTCCCTTTTTACCTTTTTTAACTAGTTTTAACTTAGTTTCTTTTGGTTAAAAGAAAGCTGACCCAAAGGTACTTTCAGAGTGCTTTTGGGCATATTTCAGTCTAATATGCTTGCTAGTTTTTAGTAGGTCTAATAGAAAAGAAAGGAATCTTCTGTTCAAAAGTGGCCTCAGGAGCGTTCAAATCCCCCTAGGGGTCTCCCTTTTGACTGAAATCTTTAATTTTCGCACTTTGTAAGCTCTTGATTTCATTATATATAAGAATAAATAGGCATCTTATCAGTTTGTTGATATTGTAACCACTAGTAATAAAAATAATTTTTGAATAGGCTCTTTCAAGCCCATTCCCCATCCCCCTTAGGGGGATTTGCGTCCGTGTCATTTTTTTGCTTTCATGCATCTTTTTTTCAGTGTAGCGTAGTATTAATCTGTAGGGTAGTATACTTTAATTTAAAATCAATTTCATATTCGATTTTTATTGGTTTCAAAGTAACTTTAATACTTACCCCATGAGCCTCCTTTTAAGCCGAAAGGTGAAGAAAGGTCCGTGGTAGTTTAATTAGAAAATTGTGGTTTGGGCATATTTTTGTGTTTCATTTTCTATCATCTTTTGTTTCAATAACCATAATAAAATCAACGCCTTCTTGATTCCCCGATTGAGGTCCACTTGGACCGAAAGAGGTTCTTGGAGGGTTTTCTTTTAAACAGGAACATCCATTTTAAAATTTACTAAAATTGAAAAGACTCAAGTGTGTATGCTTTGCACTTGGCTGCGGTTCGTCCAATCATTCAAGTTGTATCAAAAGCATTTGAGTGACTAGTATAATCAGGATTCGCTCTCCCAAATTGACAAACCATCAGGTGAAAATCCAACACCTAGATCAAACCATTATGGTGGGAAAATACTCAAAGGAAGCGGGAACTTCCGAAAAGTGACGTCGGGGCGCCGATCTCTGTCACACCCTAATGGGTGCATTATGAACAATAGCCCCATAGACTCCATTCAGCCCACATATTCCTTGCGGGTAGCCGTGAAGGTTTAGTTTTGGACATACTCCAAGCACTCTCAGTTGACCCTTTCGGCAACAACCTGCGCGCAGGTTGCAGTCTCACCCGAAACAGCAATGGGGTGCCGCAGAATCAGGTTTCTGCATGCAGAGAGGGATATTACTGTACCTTAGCCTTTCGAAATAATTACTAGTCAACTTCTTGCTATCTTATCATTCATTCGCAAATAACTCACAGCATAATAAAACAACCAAACTTGCATAACCCACTACGGGGAATTCACAGCGAAGCTTAGTATTAGCAGAGATCTTATATTAACAGATATATCCAGTTTAATGCATGAAAATGACAGAAACAGAAACAACACAACAAAACCACAACACCAAATATAACGTGGTTCACCCCCAGTGTAGGGGCTACGTCCACAAACTACGTTTTATTCCTCTTTCCTCAAAACCACAGTTTATGTGCGCACTCAGCTGCAGATTCCTTCAGCTCTTAACAGCCGCGCACACAGCAGCAGGCTTCTGCGCACACAGCTGCAGACCTTTCTTACTTTCTTACAAAAACCCTCTGCGCACACAGCTGCAGAGGTCGTCCACGCACACAGCTGGGACTTGTCCTTTCCTTGCCAAAAACCAACCTTACTTCCCCTTATCTTTCTTACATCAAAAAGCCTAACCTATCCATTTTCCATAAGCGCTTATTTATACTGCGCAGCTTTACAAAAACCATGGTCTTAAACCATGGGCACCACTCTCAGTTGGGTGGTGGTAGTTATGGAGAGAACCCTCTAATTTATTATTAAATTATGCTACACTCCAGAGTACAATCGACAAGAACTCTCCGGGAGTCCACAGTGCAATACCTCGCGGGTTGGTATTGCCATTCCATACACAGTGTTCAATTGATCTCTCGGTGCCTGATGGTCAGTTACAGTGCATTTCCATGTTTGTTTGGTGAGCCGGTGGGACTGTGCTAGCTGTTTAATTAAATTGTTTCGGTGAAAATAATTTCACTCTCTATTCTCACCTGCAAAACATTGAAATGACGAACAGCTTTCTTTCTATATATGAGACACGACATTTCACATTTGGTGATCAATAAAGCCGTGGCAAAGGGATCGATTGTGCGTGGATAAATACTATGTACATACAGTAATCTTGACTGAGTGCTATGTAGTGTCGGGTAACATTGCATGTTGTATTTACAAATTAGTACAAACCCAACTACATGGTTCAGCATGCGTAGATTGTTTATGCTGGGTAAATGGAGGTTCTTAGCGACAACCAGGGATGATGGTTGCCGGATTGCTTACTAATAAACAGCATGTCGTGCAGTGGTGTTATCGAGTCTTATTAGAGATTAGCACAAAACATTGAAACGACAGGTTGGGTATCTTGAATTATGCAACCGGCAATTATGTAATCTTGACTGAGTACTATGTAGTATCGGGTAACATTCCATGTTGTATTTACAAATTAGTAAAAACACAACTGCATAGTTCAACATGCGTACATAGTCTATGCTGGCTAAATGGAGGTTCTTAGCGACAACCAGGGATGATGGTATGCCGGATTGCTTAATAATAAACAGCATGTCGTGCAGTCGTGTTATCGAGTCTTATTAGAGATTAGCACAAAACAATATTGAAACGACTGGTTGGGTATCTTCAATTATGCAACCGGCTATTATGTAATCTTGACTGAGTGCGTTGTAGTATCGGGTAACATTGCATGTTGTATTTACAAATTAGTAAAAACACAACTACATAGTTCACATGCGTAGATAGTTTATGCTGGCTAAATGGAGGTTCTTAGCGACAACCATGGATGATGGTCTCCCGGATTGCTTAATAATAAACAACATGCCGTGCAGTGGTGTTACTTGCTAGATATTAGCACAAAATATTGAAACGACAGGTTGGGTATCCTAAACTATGCAACCGTCAATTATGTATTGTTTAGTTAGCAATTGCGTTTGTTTGGTTACTATGCCTTTTAGTAGTACATTTGGGACTCGAAATTGATACAAACTCTTGAAATATACATAACCTAAAATAATGTCGTCTACAATTTTCACTTTCCCTATTCAAACATGATTTTTTCAATACCTAGTTAAGAATACAAATAATGTGGCAATCCTATCCTGATTCTGCTGTCCTTCTCAAGAACATCTTGTAATTGATGCCAGTGCTACCAACAATAGGAAAGAGCTATCTATTGAGCTGCAGACATTTAATGCAGCTGCAACAAGCTTGATGATGGTTGGATCTTGATCTACTCGAGATCTAATGGTCAAATGTGTTGTAGCGGCACTAAATGCTCTATAGATAGCTCTTACCCCAACAACATATTAGCAGCCACACTGACATGCATGTTGAATGATGTCTCCTTAAATGGAAAGGAAAGGTGTTTGTCATGGTATTGGTTGTGATTTATCAAGGTAGATAAGCAACTGGTGGAACCACTCTTGATCCGTCATACATCACCTCTGTCCTCTAGGGTCATCAAACTTCTATATTGGATCTTGAGAGTTGAACTATCCATAAATCTCATAGCGATTTGATTGTACAGTTGATTGGAAAATGTGTTTATTGTGACAGTTGATCATAAGCACAACTAACCAATGAAACAAAGTGATAAGGACTATTAATCAGCTTGCGATAGAGCAATGATTATTGTGGGAGATTCATTGCTAACCCTTAAATCTTAGCATTTTGAGATCTCACAGTAAGCAATGAGCCTGCGGCAGTAATCATTGCTCTGCCACACGGTTATTAATTTTAGCCCAAACTAAGGTTATCTAACCAACTCACCTTTACCATTAAGTTGTGAATATTATTGGTTTAATTTTACTAAAATGACTTTTGTCCTCGCGATTAGAGGTTTATTTGAAAATGAATGATTTAATGGTTCAGTTGCTCATGGGTTCAGCTATCTTAGGAGAGAGCTGGTTTTTTAACTATTGTTAGAATTCTAGTTTTAGCTATTTGTAGATAACAGTCCAGAAACTCCCATTTTTCTCTGAAAAGGAAGCTGTGTACTCTGTGTTCGTGTTCTGTTTTTCTTATCTTTTCTGAATACGTAGAAATGTAGTTTGGTTATGTAACTTTAGTATCTTGTAAAAGCCCCTTCAGAGAGAAATATACACAAGTGATATAGTTTTATGTCATTTCTACAATCTATCCATGTTGATACTTAAATATACTTTGTTTTCGTATATCAGTTAAGACCTCATTATTACATTTTTTGAACTGTCCTTAAAGAAGTTCATTGTTTACGTGCTTAACTAAAATAGAGCATACTCTTTTATATGATTAACCTAGGTTCAATAATCCGTTATGTTGTAGGGGGATGTTGGACTAAGCACCACATCTATAGGAATCCAGGATTTTGTAGACTACATGATACTCTAGCACAACAAGCAAATCCATTTTTTAGTATCACAAATTACCATCACTTATATTTTATGGTGTTAAAGTGGTGGTATTTGCACCACTTACATTTTCGTGGTGTAAGGAGTAACATTTTGTATTGTTAAAGTGGTGGTATTAGCACCACTTATTTTGTTGGTGTGAATATGGTGTTCTATCTGCAAATATTGTTGGAAAGTGAGTTATTCTTCATCTATGTTAAGAGAAATGTCATTTTGGAAAGTATCATAAAGTGATAGACATGTACAAGTAGGATTCATAATAAATTCACAAATAATTATTTTTTAAATAACTTAATTCCATATTTTTTTAAATTTTTTTTTAATTAAAAGAAATGCATAAGGTTCATTTTATGAGTCTTTGCAACATAATGACACGAAGTTCAATTATTTATTTTTATAATATTTAAGAAAATAAAATCACATGATTCATTTATGAGGCTTTGCACCGCAAACACAACCAATTCACATATAATTATTTTGTAAATAGCTCAATTCAATTATTTATTTTTAATATTATTTAAAGAGATAAATACAATCCACAAATAAGTAAAAACAACAATTTTTAATTTATTACAATTATAAAGTAGCAATAAAAATGATTTGAATTGAAATATGATTATTCAATTGAAAATATTTTTATATTATTAAATTTCTTGGTGAAGTTAGTATCATTAGTAGATTTTCAACACAAGGCATTGGTCTCAAATCCATGGACATGGTCAATGGAGAAAACCTCTACCTAGGGTCATAACATACATTTTTTGGATTCTAGGACCAAGATAGAGACCACAAATGTCACCACACATTTTCCTAGGAGTATTATTATCATCTAAATATGGTAATTGACACTACTATATGTTTTTAATGACTAGGGACATGCATAGGTCTAGTGGCGCTCAATTTGATTTAAAGATGAATCCTATGCCTTAGGATAAAGAAATTATAAGCATAGAGAAACGACATGTTGAGAAGTACCATATAGTGGTGTTAAGCTCATATTTGGCACATGGACATGTACAAATATGATTTAATTATGATGATTTTCAACATAAGCACAACAAATTCACAAATGATTATTTTGTAAGGAAATAAATTCATTTTATTTCATGCAAATAAATGCTCATGATTAGTTTATGAGTTTTTACACCATAATCACAACAAACTCAATTATTTGTTTTTATAATATTCTAACAAATACGATGTAACATACCTAATCTGATATCAGATCATATCATAATATTATATGTGCATCTGATATGAATTAGAATATGAAATAAAATTTTAATGTTAAATCATTCACTTCTTTATGCATGGTAAATTGCGGGCATTGCTGATAGAACTGGGAATGGTAGAGGGATAAGGGAAGCAACTAAAAGATAAATTTTGGATAGAGTTAGTTTTTTCCCTAAGAACATGTAAACTGGGGATCATTTAGGTTTTAGAATTAGATCCACTGAAGCATACTCCCACGCTTATGGGTGTCCCAACTGTGCAAACTAGGAAGAACCTTCACTTCCAACAACCAGTGCCTTGAGGAAATTGAATATGGATGTAATATGTGGTTATAAGATAGATACTAAGAATAAAATAAGGTTTCATAATTATTTGAATATATTTGGAATGATTCGGGGCTGTTTGGAATGTTTTAGGTAAAAACTAGCAGTTTGGCCCAGGGAGAACGTGGGAAAAGGAAGTTATCCAAACGTGGTATGACCTCAAAAATTAATATTATCAGAGCTGGAATGGGTACAGGGGTGACTTAACTTCCTACACCAACTTTCCTAATAACATTTGAGTGCATAAAACTTCCAGAATGATTAAAACAGTGAGACTAGTATAAATTTGCTAGTCCACTAGCAAGGGTATGCATATTTTGATCAATTTTGAATTAGATTTTAATGTTTTATAGATATTAATACATAATTTTTCACACATAATATAACTTAATTCTTCTTCCCATGGGCATTAATTTTTTCTTATTGCATAAAACTGATAAAAAACCCATCAAAGGTGCAATAAAAGGCTCCACTCATGAAGAGTCAACATGAGGGATCCCTTGAACAAAAACATTACTGAATTTCAGAATTCAGAATGATTTAATGGGCATGATAATTTAATGATAGGGTTTGTAGAAATTATCTCTCAAAAAGGAGGTCCAAAACTGTGGATGGGACGCTCGAAACTAGCACCAAGATTGGGACTTCGGAGCATGGGTGAAGTTCCCTTCACTGGAGTTTTTTTTTCTATGGATGGATGGTTGCTACAGAGTTTGAATGCAAATATTAGAGTGTTTATCCTTATCTCACCATAACCTACTATGAAAATGGAAAGGGAGATAGAAGAGAGAAAAAAGTGACTTGGGGCGCATCACCGAAGAGACTGAGGCACATCATTGAGTATGAAGCTTAGCTTTACTCAATACAAAATCATGGATTAACCAAGCTGAGAAATGGAGTTGGAAGCATCCTTAAATAAACATTGGATGATTTGGGTGACTTGTTAAGCAAGTATTTCACCCGTTGAGCAATTTTCCACTTACTAAACCCTAACCCTAGCCAAGTGGTGCGTCCTCCTTCAGAAAATAGTATGTGTGAGTCATGTAAGATGTTTGCCTGTCAATAACCATTCCTTCAAATTATAATATGCACCCTCCTTATTCCCAAAGTTTCGTGCTTTTTCTTATGACAACTTTTATGCACTTTCTGCTTTTGTAACTGATCCTCTAAATGGAAACTACGCCCTCCTTAAGCTGACAATTATTTGCTTTTTCTTATTATAGATTTTCTACACTTCTTCTTTTGTGGCTGATCCTATAAATGGAAACTATGCCCTCCTTAGGCCCAGTGTTTCTGTCTTTCACTACTGACTGTTTTTCTTGGATTTTGGTTACATTCCCTCTTTTCTGACTGCTTTCTTTTGTTAGTCCCTTTGATAGATTATAATTATCAACCTAGGTAAGTTGGATTTCTCCAATGCGCCCTCCTAACATGGAAACTTATTTCCATGTATTTATTTTCACATTAATTAATAATGACAAAAATAAAACTAAGTACAAGCCTCCTAAATAATAATTTAACAAAATTCCCCAAGCTAATTAATTAATGTCACTTTTGATCCCCTAGGTGTTTGGCAGGTTCAACACTTTTGTTGTTCAATAAGGTGGGGACATAAAACTCCTCCCCTCCCAAGTCTTCTTGTCCTCAAGCAGAAACACTCCAGATTGCTGCAAAATTTTTCCACCATGTTTCTGCTGCACCACTCTGATTGTAGTCATTTCCCCAATGACCACTTATTTCAATGAAATTGTCAACCCAGTTAAGCTAACTGAGTAGAATTCCTGGATCTCATTGCATCCTATACAAGGATCCAAATGTTACTTCCCCCTCTGGATATTTGTCATTCCAAAGAATGTTTGGGTCCCATGGTATTATCTCACCCCTTCCAAACATCAGTAACAACAACACAATTTTATCATCGTAGAAGATGAAAATGAGGATGTTGAAATCATACCACCACACTGACAATTTATTACTTCCCATGCCAAATCAAATATCTTTGAGACTCTCCCACCAAGCATGAAACTTCTTAATGTGGGACCAAATCATCTTGAGCCTCTCTAAAGTGTGAAAATCCATGTGCAAGGTACCGTTTAAACTCACATAAATGTTGATATGAAGACACATGTGGTTATACCATGCCCCTCCATGCATACTGAGAGAATCATATTGCAGCCATACATGCCCATTCCACTTCTCATACAATTTATCTTATGTGTCTAATGTCTCTACATTTATGCAAGCAAGATGTTTACCCTCTTGAGCACACATCTTAATCATGTGTCTATCCACCAAATCAATGAACAACCTTCCATGTTGAATGATTCAAATGGAAATAATTCACTACTATTGATGCACTTGTCAAACCACATGGATTAACCATCAATCCCTCAACTAGAAATAATGGGAGTTTCATGCTCCTCGTATGGCATGAATAGAAAAAATAATTTCACCTAATTTTCATCCCCACATGATGTGGCTGAAATAGAGTGTAGGATGAAGAGTTGTGAACCCACTCCCTACAACACTCATCAATCTAGCTAATGGATGCACAAAATCCTCCATTGGCTGGCTCAGTGACAGTGTGGTCATCTGCCTCCTCCAAAAATATACAACATTTTCCTAGAGGCAACTCATAATCTCTTAGGAACCCTGCAAGTGCTTTCTCTTCATCTTGCTTGAACTCAAATTCCTCAAGCACATGCAAATCAGACAACACCTCATGTGCATGTGTACGGGAGGTATCTAATGCATGAAAAATAAGTCTTTGTTGCTGTTCACATATCAAGACAATGTCATTCACAGCAAAAAATGTATTGTGGAAGTAAAATGATTTACCTCCCAAGAGTCTTCATTCTAAAGGTGTCTCTATACATCCAATCAATGGATGAATACATAATTTTATTTTCTAATCCATATGGAATGTGATCAGCCACCTCCTTTGGAGCTTATTATACCATACATAAGGGTATGCCATAAGGTGTCTCCTTCCTAGCATGGGTGTCAGACAACCCTCTATTGATGCCAAGAAATCTAGTGCATAATTGATCCTCTATTTCAGTGATATATTTATCTACCCAATCCATGAATAGATAATCATATTTGTTTATTGATTCATTTGGAATTTCCTTGGCCATCGTTTTGATAGATAAGAAGAGTTCATCCTTCCTCTCAATATTAATGAGTGATTCTCCAATATTTTATTCTTCATATATTTTCAAAAGCATATGCAAATCTGCTCCTTCCTCATAGTTGTCTTCTGCATGAGGTTCCTTTAGCACATTCAAAGTAGTTCCTACCATGTGCACATGATTATTTTCCATGCAAGATGATGGGTTTGGTACATTCAATTCCATTTGAAGTTGATCATTCTACAACCTTGACTCTTGAAGAGCTTATTAGGTTCTCTTCAAGGAATCATATGTAGCCTCCTATTTACTATGGATCCTTTCAAACTCTTTTGTTTCCTTCCTGAATGCATAATGGTACATTTCAATCACCATGAGGAGATGATCTATGTCATATAGTAAGTTCATATACCTCTCCTTCACCTTGGCCATGCCCTATTTAAGTACTATGCACTCTTCCAGAAAGGATTCTCCTTCCATCTCTCTAGAATATTTTCAACAACATCTTGCCACCAAGGCATTGATGTCAACAAATTTGTTCATGGATACCATAAGATTCTATATGTATGAATTTAGTGATCCAATCAAATGACATGGCTCACAAAGAATATCCTCCACCAAGGTTTCTTATTATAATAACTAACATATGAGACCATTTTTCTTGTGGCATGGATCCACAACCAAAAACTTGTTCTCAACATATAGGTCAGCCTTTGAATCTTCTACAAAATCACTTCCATAATGTGAAGTGGAGGGTATCTCTGAAGGTTGGAGTGAAATGTGATCTTTGTAGAAATCAGAAAGTAACTCATGCTTCGGCATTTCATCCTCATCATATACATGTAAGGACACTATGGTGGCCTTCTCTTCCACCAAACTCTTAGGTTCACACCCAAGTGGTGTGGCCTTGTCTTCCTTTTCCTTATGTGGCTCAGTAGGTTACTGTAAATATGATTTTTAATATTCTTTTGGATATGATACAAAATATGTATATACACCACCACATGAAACAACACCCTTATAAGTGGTCTGGACATCACTCATAAGGAAGCTAAAAGTGCATTCATCTTTACTCTCTTTTCCTATGCAACCTCCTTACAGTGACTTGCACTTCACTTCATGGATCTCTACTTCTATCTCATTTCTATTCTCCTCTAATCAAATTGATATTTGTTTACCTTTAGTGGTACTCATTTCATAACTTTTAGAATCTCTATTTGAAGAAAAACCAAACAAACTCATAAATCTTGAACATGCATATGTCTGTGATGAATCTTTACCTTTGTTTCCTTCTTCTTCTTCTTTGCTCAGAGAGGTAGAACAACTCGGTTCCTCTATGGATTCCTTTGTTCTCTTCAAATAATTCTCATCAAAATTTTGAGACCAACATCCATACTTGATATAGACATATTCCTTGAAATTGATGGTTGCACCAATATTATTGCCTAAAGTTAGATACTCCTTGTAACAACAGGGCATGTTTTCACATGCGTCTATCATCATTGTCAATTATTTCTTAACAATAGGAGAATCATATTTGATATATTCTCTATTTTATGACCAATATACTTCATCATCTTTGAATCTTGGTAGGCCTCCATCAACAAAGAGATTTTGTTCTTCATATTGTTCACAGTCTTCTTCTATCACTCGTAGAAGCCTCATAGCTGCAACTTGAATTAGTGATATGCAATATTTATTTACTAAGAGATTACTTTCCATAGGGGTGGAGGAAAGTGCTATGATACCACTATAATATTCTTGATATGAAATCAGATCAAAATATTATCTCCACAGCCGATATGAATTATAATATGAAATAAAATTGTATTGTTAAAGCATTCACTTCTTTATGCAGGGTAAATTACAGGCATTACGGACAGAACTAGGAATGGTAGAGGGATAAGGGAAGCAAAAAGTAGACAAATTTTGGATAGATTTGGTTATTTACCTAATAAAATGTAAATTCGGGACATGGACGATTTTAAGGAACCATACTTATTTAAAAGTGTATAAATGTTGGCGAATATTACCAATTCTTAAAACGGCAATATAAAATGATTGGCAATATTTTTCAAAAAATATTTTAATTTCCAAGGATTTTATACCGTTTATATAATAATTTGGCGATTTTTAGGGTGAAAAAATTTTACCCCATCAAAATTGGGCAAAATAGGGCTTCAAAAAATGCCAAATGGCGAATCTTTTTTGGGAGAAAAACATGGAAAAATAGCCCATTGGGCTAAAATTCGCCCCTAAAATTATCCCTGATTGGGGACCATTTAGGTTGAATCCTACTCCCATGTTTCTGGGTGTCCGAACCGTGCAAACTAGGAAGAACCTTCACTTCCAACAACTAGTAGATTGAGAAAACTGAATATGGATTTGATATGTGGTTATAATAAATGTAATAAGAAGAAAATAATGTTTCATAATGTTAGGAACGGATCTGGAATTATTTGGGGTTGTTTGGAATGATTTGGAAAAAAACTAGTAGTTTGGCTCAGAGAGAACTTGCTCAAAGGAGGTTGTCCAAGCGTGGTACGAACTCAATGAATTAATAGTATGAGAGCTGGTATGGGTATAAGGGTGATTTAAATTCATAAAACAACTTTCATAATTCCATTTGAGTGCATAAACTTCCAAAATGATTAAAATTGTGAGACTAGTAGAAATTTCCTAGTCAATGACCAAGGGTATCCAAATTTTGATAAATTTTGAATCAGATTTAGTTCAGAACTTATATTAATGTTTTATATATATTAATACATCTTTTTTCATACATCATATAAATTAATTCATCTTCCCATGGACATTAATTCATTCTTATTGCATAAAACTAATAAACCCCATCAAAGGGGCAATAAAAGGCTCCACTCCTGAAAAATTAATATGAGGGATATCTGAAACATAAAACTTACTGAATTTTAGAAGTAAGAATTATTGAATGGGAATGAGAATCTAATAATAGTTTTTGTATAACTGATCTCTTAAAAAGGTGGTCCAAAACTGTGGATAAGAGGCTCAAAACTAGCACCAAGCTTGGGACTGGGAGCATAGGTGAAGTTCCCTTCACTGGAGATCGTCCTCAAAATATGGATGGTTGTTGCAGAGGTTGAATTTGAATATTAGACTGTTGATCCTTAGATCACCATACCATGCATTGAAAATGGAAAGGGATATAGAAGAGATGGGAAAGGGACTTGGGGAAGATCACCCAAGAGACTGAGGCACATCACTTAGTATGAAGCTTAACTTCACTCAATAAAAAATCATTATGTGACCAAACTGAGAAATGCAGTTGGAAGCATATTTAAATAAACATTTAGTGACTTGTTGAGCAAGTCCTTCACTTGTTGAGGAATTTTCCACTTGATAAACCTTGACCCTAGCCAAGTGGTGCACCCTCCTTGAGAAAATATCATGAGTGAGTCATGTGGGATGTTTCCCTGTCAATGACGTTTCCTCTAAATTAGAAACTGCGGCCTCCTGATGCCAAAAGTTTATTGATTTTTCTTAGTGACATCGTTCCTACATTTTCTAATTTTGTAACTGATCCTCTAAATGGAAACTACACCCTCCTTAGGTCCAGAGTTGCCTGTTTTTTATTATGACAACTTTTCTGCACTTTCTGCTTTTTTTAGTGACCCTCTAAATGGAAATTGTGCCCTCTTTAGGCCCAGTGTTTCCTTATTTTACTTCTAACTTATTTTCTTGTATTTTCGTCACTTTCCCTCTTTTCTGACCACTTTCTTTTGTTAGTCCCTTTGATAGTTTCTAATTATCAACCTAGGAAAGTTGGTTTCCCCAATGCACCCACCTGACATGGAAACTTATGTCCACATATTTATTTTCACATTAATTAATAATGACAAAATAAAACTATGTACAACCCTCATAAATAATAATTTAAAAAAATTCCCTAGGCTAATTAGTTAATGTCACTTTTGATCCCCTATGTCTTTAGCAAGGTCAACACTTTTGGTGTTCAATAAGGAGGGGATATGACATAAGCTCACATGAATTGTTTATGAAGTTTATCAAGAAAAACACAACAATTTCATAACTATTTTGTAAATAGATCAGTTCAATTATTTATTTATGGTATTATTCAAGCAAATAAATACATGTGATTCTTAATATTTACAAATACTTAAAGGAAACCATATTTAACCTATTACTATTATAAACTTTTAATAAAAGTGATTTGAATTGAAATTTTATTATTTCATAGCTATATTTTAATTGATATTATTAAATTTATTGATGAATATTAGTATCATTACTAGGATTTGAACACAAGGCATGGGTCTCAAATCCTTGGACATGTTCAAGGTGGGGGTTAGGGGGGCCTCTTCTTTGGGACCTAAAAGAAGCTTTTAGGAATGTAGGACCAATAAATGTGGTCAACACACATGTATTCCTCATATTATTATCAACATTTATATGTGTATATTGATTCTATTATAAGGTTTTAAACACTAGTGATAGGTCTACTAGTCGTCAACTTAGTTAACAAAAGAAACCTAGGGCTAATCCTAGATGAAGCTTCTAGGTATATATGGATAACATATATTTCTTCAAAAACTATAAATGATATTTTGAGAATATTTATGGCCCTACAATAGGGATAATTGGGGGAAATGGAGGAAATAAAATGAGGTATAAGTCTTCATGGCATAGACATAATTTAGGGAGGAATATTAGGCCTTGGACATTAGAGGAAACCTCTAAGCATATAATATTAACAAGTATAACTTGAACCACTACATAATACCTCTTAAGGGTATCCTTGTCCTAATATTTTGGGTATTAATATAACTTAGATGTTATAAGCACTATAGATGGGTGTTTAGCCCCTTAATTTGTTATAGGGAGGAAGCATAGACCATAGCCCCTAATAAAATATTTTGTGTATCCAAGGCAAAATAGAATAGGTCGAACCACTACACATGGCCTATTGGGTTTATTATTTACTTTTGAGTGTGGAAATCAACACCATTATGAGGTTTTTTCTACTATATATGGGTCTTCTATTTTCATATAATGTTAGAGGAGGAAACATGTGCCTTAAACCCTAAGGGAAGCTTTAAAGTACATCCATGAACTACCAACACTATCCTAGGAATATGAGTGTTCACATAAGGGATGGTTCAAGGTAATGCTATCCAATTATGACATGTTAGTCATAATAGAAAACTAGAAGAACATAAATAAAATCATTAAAAATAAATATTAGAGGTATATGGACAACTTTTTAGAACATAATGAGTTACGTTGCACCTGCAGCTAGCGCACCTTTAGGTATATCCCAGGGAGAGAGGGTCAATTTTTCAACCAGGAGGGGTGTTATTGAGCAATGGTGGTCATGGTCGGGCCCTTTGGTCCTCCTTTAGGGGTACTATATCTTAATGGCATCGTTGACTTCTTTTGATAGGGGTTTCTAACCTCAAGGTTAGTGTTTGAGGCCCCTAAGGGTTGACCACTGGGTCACATGGCTCCATATCATGTTTACATGCTTTGGTGACCACTACTTCAGCTATGAGACACTCGCCCTCATTCCTAGTTGCCTTGGACACCATCCTGGCCTCTCAGGTTGTGGGTTCCTGCTCTCCCTGGGCTTATTTCCTTAGAGAAAATACATCCTCCATGCCAATCCTTTTCATGCTTTGAGGATGGCGTTGAGGTATTTTGCATCATGATAGGGGTTAGATGGGGTATAAAACCCTCCCCCCATCCCACTCCATCCTTTTATTTGGAGTGATTCACTTATTTGAGCGTGTTTTGGAACCTGGGGATACAAATATCCCAGGTAGCCTACCTTAAGCCTACCTTAGGCTATATTTTATTATTATTTTCTTTTAATTTTAAGTTGACATTATATAATTTCAAATTGACTTATTTTAAGGCATGTAGGCCTAAATATTTTTAAAAGTGAGTGTGAGATCATATAAATAGATCTCCTCACTTTCATTTCAAAAACATAACTTATGGGATAATACACTATGCACTTGTTATACCCTGTTAGGGTCTCTTTGGATGGATGCGCTCCTACTGAGGAAGTTTTCTGGTTAATGCAATCTATTTTATGGTAATTCTTTGGTGAATCCTTGCTTTTGGTGATGCTTTTATTTGTTGTACAAACATGAGCACCAAGAGTTCGGGATTATTACCTTTTTGTTTGGTTGTTGGTGGATGTGCATGTTCAAGTCTTAGTGGTAGCCCTAGAGCTTCACTTTTCCCTAGGATAGGCCATTACCTTCCTTCTTCTCACCTTAGCAAGCTGAGGCACGTCTCTTTGTGAGGGTTCCCTAGGGTTTCTCCTTATTTTTTATAGACTAGTCTCTTAACCTAGGAACCCTTCCTCACTTGGTTAGCCATCCTCGCTAGAAGCTAGGTTGGGTAGGGATTTTGCTAGGGTAGGGTTTCCCTTTGTTTTCACACCTTTTTTATTCTAAAAAACCTAGTTCTAGGGTTAGTTTAGGATTAGTTTTAGTTTAAATTTAGGTCTTAAGTTTCATGTTGAAAACCCTATAAATAAATAAATAAATTACATTTTTTGGCCTCCCTAAAAATTTGGCCTAGCCCCTAGAGCCCTAAAAACCCTAGGGCGTAATTATAGGGAACCCTTAAAATATATAAATTCCTAAAAAACTAAATTAGACCCTAAAACCCCCAAAACAAGTCCTAAAACTTTTTAATATCTACCCAAACCTTCCCTAGCTTCCCTCCTCCTTTTCCAGCACTCTCCAACACCCTTTTCTTCCCCCTTTTTCCACCGCTCATCCTTTCTAGGGTTATGGCATCCCTCCAAACATTTCCCTAACCACCGATATCCTCTCTAGGCTTCTACCCTACCTCACTGCTCTAACCATCCATATTTTACCCTATCGTGGCAACACTCCATTTGACTTCTCCAATTTCCTCTAACCTACACAGTGACAAGAAAAGGGTTAGTTCACATTGTTAGGATTAAAGGGACTGTAAACACATACAATTCATTAAAAAAGTTTTCAAATATGTTTGTTAATGTTGATTCAAATGTGAATGATATTGGAACGCTCATATAAAGGGTACTATGTGAGCACATTTGACTTAATGTAGAGTACCATATTGCTGTACTCAGTAATACATACAGTCTTCACACAAACACAAGTTTGTTCCACATTAGTATTTGTAAGTTAGGATAACACTTGTGGTTAATGTGGGATGTGATTGAAAACTGATAACATAACGCTGATAGGCTTCTCTAAATACCTTGACTGAAATGTACTACTGCACGTACTGTATACTCACATAAAACTCATATTTAAACATATAACTAACGATATTTGTTTCTTGTGGTGAGGTTGTAATTACTACTACCTAGAATTATTATTAAACTTCATGTGAGAATTCTGCTCTAAATTCTATTACCTGTCAGTTATACTCATGTACTTAAACAATTGTTTGGAGGTAACATATAGTTATGATTACATATCACCCTTGTCTAGATTATCGGTTTTATATATTGCAAGTGAATGGAATGCTAGTGGTAATCATAATGAGTACATGCAACTGCTAAATAATTCTTGTTTTCAGGATTGGCATATTAATGAGATAAACACATGATAGTTGGTGTTAAGCAATTAAAAAAAGGAATGCTATATATTATGCATGAACTATTGTTGATAATTACTATTTGCACATGACTAGTTTTGGATTGATATATTATGAGTTCCTATATATTTCAATCTTAATTCTTCATTATCCTTATTTGTGATAAGATAATAGTATACTGCATATATGCATGATTATTTCATATTTTCTCCACTCTCCGATTTAACTCCATTAAGGCACTAGTCATTAACATCCTCGAAAGAGAACACATTGGTGTTTAGTGTCCTTACAGGATCGAAATAGGGCTCTCCCCTAGGAGGTTTAGACTTCAAAATTAGTTGGGGACAAGTGACTAAGGTGACAATGGTCACTTTTCCCACATATGATTTCTTGTGGGTTTGAACTTTCATTTCAACTGGAAACATTTTGTCATCGTTTCCGGGGACCATTTCAAAATTTGAAGCGGTTGATCAAGAGTCATTCACACCCCTGGAAAGAATGACATTTGGTAAGAAAATTGAGGTAAGTATTTATTGGTAAAATGAAAATATTATTCTCAAGGAATAATCTTATAGATTCTTACCTCATGACTCCAAAAAGAAGACACCCAACAAGGATTAACATTTTGGTGTCGTTGTTGGGGACCATTTCAAAATTTGAAGCAATTGATCGTGACTCATTCATACCCCTCACAAGAACAACACTTTAGTAAGATTTGAAGTATTAATTGCATATGATTACATACGTTTTTGAAAGGACTAACCTGGAGGATTACCTGGAGACTCCAAAAATAATTGAGCCCACCCCCATCAATCAGGTACGGCCTTGTTTTGTTTAGTACTTTGGTGAGATTTTTTAAACTAACTTGGTAGGTCTCTCCTGATGAATCCACTAAATAAAAAATAAAGAAGATCAAAGAAAACATTTTCAATAAAGCGATATGGGGATGCTTGATCCATTTTATTTCTCAAATATCCCATGTTACTCAAAAAAATTCAACCAACATCATTTTCTTAAGTCTATCATGACATTTCAAAAGGGTGAAGATACAGTTGCGACATATGTTACAAAGTTTAAATAATTCATTGGGATGTGGGATATTATGGAAGAGGATACGATTATATAGTTATTCGTGATGTACCTTACTCTAGGATAGAATGAGGCCATGGATGCTTGGTATGATGGAATCCCCCCTGGGGGGATATCCTCCTTTCGATAGTTGATTGAAGTATTCTAGAATCAGCAGGATCCTAGCATTAAGGAGGAAATATTGAATACCATGAATGACGAACAAGCCTCAGAAGAATATGAAGTACTCCTTCATGACGAAAAATAAATATCAAGAAGGAATAATTAAAGAAACCAAGGAATGCACAAAATTGATCAAATTTACTTTCCCTCCATTGACGGTTTCTTATGATGTTTTGTATCTCTTAGAAGAAAGTTACAAAAATATGGAAGACGGTAATTACTAGGAGTTCCTCATTCGACCAGTATATGAATCTTTGATACCTTGAAACATCATGGAAATAGAATTCTTCCCTGTCATCAGTGAAGTTCACACTATCCTCCATCCCATCAGACCCCCACATCAGTACTCCCAGCATCATCTTGTGGCGAGTATTTAAGAAATTGTTCAGCCCTTTATACCATACCTTGGTAAGTCGTTAATGATCCATATAAACAATTTAGAGTAGGTAGGTGGACATGCACAATTTTCATTCCTCATTTTCATGGTATTTACTCTTTATCTTTTCATTTGAAACATGAAGGTATGAATTATTTGCCAACAACTTCAAAATTTCAAGGATTATTTGGAATACTAAATCGTTTGTGAAGAATATAAGTAATATACATCTAAAGAAATCATTAGGTGGATGTAGGGACAAGCTATAGTTAATATATGAGGATATGCAAAGACCTGTTTTGTCACCTATTTTTTTAGATCAAAGTTTGGAAATAAATTGCAGGAATTTTTTTCTCAACATTGAGATATGATGGAGCAGACACATACTTAATTCATCTAGAAGCATGGATTAACAAAGCTTGTCAAATCAATTCTCCTTCATGGAACCAATTTCAAATCTCCCAGGTTCTTTAGAGGGTACATTTTTATTTCCTCATCTGAACGAAGATCCTGGTATGTACTCAACATATCATCAATAAGGTGTTATCCTGTGTTACACTAAAGGAAAAAGGTAAGATGACATGTATGAATTGCTTACTTAAATCATTACATTGGTGGTATGATTTTACTTAACATATTTTGATACCAAGTTTAGGTTAGGTTAGTTGCATTCGGCATATTTTTATGCATTGCATTTGATGTCTTTTCATTGTCTAGTTAGTTTTTATGTTCTTAGTTTGTTTCCCTCATTTAGTGAACAAGGTAGGAAGGAAGTGTCTACACTTAGATGCTTTTAATCTCTCGAACATTTGATGTGTGTAGTTCTCTAGGAACCAGTATATTCACAAGGTATCAAGAACTCCTAGGAAGAGCACTCATCCTTCAGTTGGAGTCACTGTTACATTGCACCTTTACCAGTGCACCTTCAAGTGTACCCTAGGGAGTGAGGGCCAATGTTTTGACCAAGAGGGGTGTTATTGAGAAATGGTTGTCATGGTGAGGCCCTTTGGTCCTCCTTTATGGGTAATATGGCTTAATGCCACTGCAAACTACCCTTTATAGGGTTTCTTAACCTCAAGGTTGGTGTCTAGGGTCCCTAAGGGTTGACCACTCAGTCGCATGGCTCCATATCTTGTTTACATGCTATTTTGGCCTTTGCTTCAGCTATGAGACACTCGTCTTCATTTGTAGCCGATTTGGACACCTTCTTGGGCTCTCAAATTGTGGGTTCTTGCTCTCCTTACCCTTATTCTCTCAAATAAAAGACATCCACCATGCTAATATTTTCCATGCTTTGAGGAGGGAGTTGAGAGATCTTGTAGCATTATATGGTTTAGATGGGTTATAACTCCCTCCCTTTAGCCCCCTCCAATATTGCAGTCAGACTAATTCGATTATGTGAGTGTGTTTTGGAACTTAAGGTTAGAAATACCCGAGTTATCCTACCTTAAGCCTACCTTAGGCTATATTTTATTCTTATTTTATTTTAATTTTAAGTTGAAATTTTGTAATGTCAAATTTACTTATTTTAAGGCATGTAGGCCTGTATATTTAAAAAAGTGAGTTTGAGATCAGATAAATAGATCTCCTCACTTTCATTTCAAAAATAGAACTTATGGGATAATACACTATGCACTTGATTTACCGATGTTAAGGCTTCCTTAGATGGATGCACTCCTCTTGACAAATGTTTCTGGTTCATGCAAACTATTTTCTGGTAATTCTTCGGTGAATATTTGCTTTTGGTGATGCTTTGATTTTTCGGACGAACACGAGCATGAAGAGGGTAGTATTCTTACATTTTTGTTTGGATTTTGGTAGATGCACATGTTCAAGTCTTACTAGTATCCCTAGAGCTATACTTTTCCCTAGGATATCCCATTACCTTCCTTCTTGTCACTTTAGCAAGTTGAGGCATGTATCCTTGTGAGGGTGCCTTAGGGTTTCTCCTTAGTTTTTCTAGGCTAGTTGTTTGACCTAGGAACCATTCCTCACTAGGTTAGCCATTCTCCCTAGAAGCCCTAGGTTGGGTAGGGATTTTTCTAGGGTAGGATTTACGTTGGTTTTCACACCTTCTCTCTTCTAGAAAAAAACTAGTTCTAGGGTTGGTTTAGGATTAGATTTAGGTTAAAATTAGGTCTACAATTTTATGTTGAAAACCCTAAAAAAAACTTTTTTTTTTTTTGCATTTTTTGGCCTCCTTCCCTAGAAATTTAACCTAGGCCCTAGAGGCCTAAAAAAACTAAGGCATAATTATAGGGAACCCTAAATATATATATATAAATTCCTAAAAACCTAAATTCTATCCTAAAAACCCTAAAAATAGTCCTAAATGTTTTTAATATCTACGCAAACCTTCACTAGATTCCCTCCTCCTTTTCCATCCCTCTCCAACACCCTTTTATTCCCATTTTTCCCATCGTACAACCTTTCTAGGGTTGTGGAATCCCTCCAATACTTTCCCTAACCCTCGGTCTCCTCTTTAGGATTCTACCCTACCTCGCTGCCCTGACAGTCCATATTTTACCCTATCATGGAATCCCTCCATTGGAATTCTCCAATTTCCCCTAACCTACACAGTGATGAGAAAAGGATTTGTTCACATTGTTTGTTAAAGGAACTGTACACACTCAAAATCCATTAATGTAGTTTGCAAAGTTATTGGTTAATGTTGATTCAAATGTTAATGATATTGGAAATCTGATATAAAGGGAATTGTGTGAGTACGTTTGACTTAATCCAAAGCACCATATTGTTGTACTCATTAATACACATAGTCTACACACAAACACACGTTCTTTCCATATTAGTATTTGTAAGTTAGCATAACACTTGTGGTTAATGTGGGTTGTGATTGAAAACTGATAACATAAGGTTGATATGCTTCTCTAAATACCTTGAGTGAAACATATTGTTGCATGTACTGTATACTCACATAAAACACATATTTCAACATATAACCAATGTTGTTTGTTTCTTGTGGTGAGATGGTAATTAATGCTGCCTAGAATTGTTAGTAAAATTCATGTTAGAATGCTACTCTAACATCTATTATGTGTCACTTATATTGTTGTACTTAAAAAAATGTTTGGTGGTAATTTATACTTATGGTTACTATGATAATTTTCTTCACAGTGAGATCTAGGCACTATAGAAATATTCACACTCAAAGTATTTGACAAAATGTGCAAGAGAAAAACAAAAGAGACATAAAATAGTTGGAATAACACATGTGAATGGTGCTAATAACTAATCATATTATTACAGTACATATTGTATATGTTATAGTACACATTTATAATACATTGGACAAAATTCATGAGGCTTAGGAAGCCAATTGGGAGTGTACATGTGAAATGGTGAGATTTGACCTCAATCACCCCTAGGTGGACAAATGGAGCTCCAACTCAGCCTAAACAGACACGAACCAAGGTGTGAACATTGATGAAGTGTGTTGGGTAGTTAATGAGTCAACTTCATGTGTGGGTGAGAAGATAGAGGTGAGTGGGAGGCTCAAGGTAGCAATAAATGCTCCTAGGAGAGCCAAAATAGACCAAATACACTACTAGCGCCCCCAGTCAACCCAAACTCCACAAAAGAGGAATGTGAGTGATCCTGTCATTAAAGAGGGTGCACATGTGCTGGTTGACTGAGATGGAGTGTCGCTTTAGGTGTGAACATGTCAAAATAACTGGATATATTGCTGAATCAACTTCCCTATTCTAAACCATAGGATATCATTGCATGAAAGAAAATGAAATTATCCTAAGGTAAAAAATATGTACTAAGGATGTATTACTGCTCCCACACCCCCCATTAATCCAGAATTAGTACAATTTATTCAAAATGATTTATTAAGGCCTTGGAAACTAAGGCACAAGTCACCTTTTACAACAATGTTTATTAATCCATGTAACCGAGGTAAGGAGGAAAACCTCATCGGACAAAACCTCCACTAAAATATTTATATGAAAGAGATGAACAAAAAGGTCTTCAACAGGTCCCCTTATTCACTTGAATGAGCTTAAAGAACAAATTATTGGTGATGGACTTGGTGAAGATGTTGTGGATGCCAAGATCATGCATCAATGCATCAAAGTGCTGTAAACAAATATCATGTGGAGAGGCCCTTTGATGGTCGTAATTTGATGATGGAGGGGAATCATAAGAATGTATTTTGATGAAATAATAATATGATCTAATAGCATAATCAACCATGTAAAATATATCTCTGCAAACTCTTTCCCAAATAACATCAAAATATTCAACAAAATCTGCATTATGTGTAGATTCCATATCACGAATAAAACCATGAATATTTCTCCCAATTTGATGAATCACATTCATAACTATGTAAAAAATGTCATGAGGCTCTGACATAACAGAATATATGTCATACACAGAATAAAATATCAGAGCTATGGTGTCTCCATGAGCGAATGGATCAATAAGAAGAGAAGAGTGAGCAACAAGATCACGATTGCAATTGAGCGAACCTGGAAGGTATGGAGACTTGATATTTGAACCATGGGTGGTGGAAAAAATTCCAAACATATGGAATAGAATTCCCATGAAGGAAAATGGTATGTCTGTCCAACCAATTAAATACATACAATACATAACAACAACATATACACGAGACATTGCATTGGAAACTAGGCAATTTCCAGAATTTCCAACTAGTGAGCTTGAGGGATGTTGGGTATTTTAGTCATGAAATGGTTGGAGAAATGAGTTATTGATTATCATAGGATGTATTTCAGAATGTATATAATATTCAAAATAATAATTGGAAATATATGATTGGATTGGGAAATGCGTTTCAGAAGGCACATCAAAAGTTGGTGAAAAATGACTAGTTTTGGGAGGAATATTTTATGAACTGACGAGGGTTTATTCCAAGGAAGGGATGGAGGCTTCAGGTTCTGATATATAAAAATGTGAATCAGAAATGGATCTATCAGAAACAGAAAAAATATAAATTGGTTTTACCCATGAACTCAATGCATGCTCAACCTTACCATTTCCTTGCTTGCGCTCCCATCTTTTTGCAAATTATGGAAGAGCAATATGGTTCTCCTCAAGGAGCTTGGTCATGATGTCCATATTATTTCTGAAGAAAAATTTCTCAAGATGTGAACCTATGAAATAACCACATGTGGATATTTCTCTCTTGTTTCTCCTCCTCCTGGATCTCGAGCTCCCATCAGTAAAACTAGAGCTTTTTGAACTCGATTCCTTCTTCTCTCTCCTTTTGTTTCAAATATTTCTTCCTTCTCTGGGATTGATTTGATACACTAGAAACAATATATTGATATTTGGATTTGATGATGATACCCATTTGTATGAGATTTTCCTGCTCCTAAGTCAAAGACTCCATGAAATATGCTAGCACAAGCATCTTCCAATTTCTAGTTGTAATCCTGCTTGAGTGGAATGTTGAAACATACCGAATACTCAGGCCCTAACTTAGAAAAGGATGGACAGTATAAGATGATCATCTTTATTATCTATGCCACATTGTTTTTTCTGAAGTACTAGTGCTTTAAATATGGTAAATAAGTCTTCAATGGTCACGTAGTGAGCTGGGCTCATGGAGATTAGCTCGTTCTCAAGCTAATGGCCTCTCATTTCATCTGTCTTCCCGAATAGTGACTCAAACTTGAGCCAAAATTCACTCTGTGTGTGAAGAGTTTCTATATGAAAGAGGAATTCCCTTGAATTATTGAGGCAGATCATGCCAAAGGCTTGATCAAGTCTATTAAAATACTTAGCTTTCTCCACAGTAGAATTTGGCTCGTGTTCAGTTCCCATGGTGACCTAGTAGAGGCCCTTAGACCTCAACTGGATGACCATCTCAGCCTTCCATTAAACATAATTGAATGGAGTAAGCATTTCTTAAGTTTGCTCCATCCTACTTGTGCAACCTGTGACAAAAACATTGTTAAACCTGCAAGGCAAACACTCAAGTTTTCTTGAAATATGCCCTAAACAACAACTCAAACCCCACAATATTTGTTTGCAGCTCCAACTAGCTCTGATACCATGTGATAATTTTATTCACAATGATATCTAGGAGCTAGAGCAATATTCACACTCAAATTATTTGACAAAATATGTAAGAGAACAACAAAAGAGCCAGAAAATAACTGGAATAACACATGTGAATGGTGCTAATAACTGATCATATTATTACAATGAATCTTGCAGATGTTATAGTACACATTTATAATACATTGGAAAAACTTTGTGAGGCTCAGGAATCCAATTGGGAGTGTACATGTGTCATCGTGATATTTTACCTCAATCCCCCATAGGTGGACCAATGGAGATCCAATGCAAACCAAATAGTCACGAACCAAGGTGTGAATGTTGGTGAAGTGTGATGGGGAATTAATGAGTCCAAGGAATGCATGGGTGAGAATATAGAGGTGAGTGAGAGCCTCAAGGTAGCAATAAATGCTCTTAGGAGAGCCAAAATGAACCAAATACATTACTAGCACCCCCAGTCAACACAAAATCAACAAAAGAGGAATGGGAGCCCTCCTTTCATTAATGAGGGTGCACATTTACTAGTTGACTACGTTGGAGTGCTGCTATAGGTGTGAACATGCCAAAATAACTGGATATCTTGTTGAATCAACTTCCCTAGTCCAAACCATAGGATATCATTGCATGAAAGCAAATGAAATTTTCCTAAGGTCAAAACTATGTACTAAGGATGCATTACTTCTCCAACAGTTACATTTCACCCTTGCCTATATTGTTGGTTTTATATATTGCAAGTGAATGACATGCTAGTGGTAATCCTAATGAATACATGGAACTACTAAAAGATGCTTGTTTTAAGGCTTGGCATATTAATGAGCTAAACACATGATAGTTTTTGTTAAGCAATTAAATGAAGGACTAATATATATTATGCATGAACTATTGTTGATAATTACCAGTTGCACATGACTAGTTTTGGATTGATATATTACTAGTTCCTATATATTTCAATCTTAATTATTCATTAAACTTATTTGTGATAAGATACTTGTATATTGTATATATGCACGATTATTTCATCTTTCCTTCACTCTCTTATTTTACTCCATTAAGGAGCCGGTCATTAATGTCCTTGAAAAAGAACATTTTTTTGTTTAGTGTACTTACATGATCGGAATAGGGCTCTCCCTAGGAGGTTTCAACTTCCGAAGTAGTCAGGGACAAGTTAATAAGGTGACCGTGGTCACTTTTCCCACATATGCTTGCAGTGGATTTAAACTTCCATTTCAACAGGTAACACACTGCAAATATGAAACATAGACAATCATGTTACCTTCAAGAATATGTAACTTTTATTTATGAAAAATTACTATAACTCCAAGAAAATGTTATTATCCTAAGATTGGTATTATAAAATTCTAAAACATAATGCATATGTCCATGTTAGGCCTTGGGTTTTGTATGTAAACACTAAAATATCTTGAAAAAAATTGTAGAGTTTTAGCTAATAGACGGTTCTTATGTGGAACTATTTTCCATATTTTTAAGGTTAATATTATAATTTTTTAAATTACAAGAAGTCAAGGAATCCCTAGAATGAAAAGGTTGAGGTTTAGGCTGTGATGTGAGTTTCTTAACATAATCATTTGACTTTTTTTTAGTGTTTAGGTCTTTTCCTACACTTATGCAGGTTCTTTTTCATTTTCAAAACACATGAACCAATCAAAAGTTACAAAGAAAATAATAAATCTATGTTTTTTACAAATTTGACATATGACAAAATGAAATTGAATATAAAAATTCAAAACAACATTGTCTTCCTCAAATCTATCTATCTCTCTATCTCTCTATCTATATATCTTTACATACATACATACATACATACATACATACATACATACATACATACATACATACATACATACATACATACATACATACATATATATATATATNATAAATAAATACAAAATAGATGTGTTTCATTAGTTGTAGCTCTACACCACAATTTTGACACTGTAAACCTTAAAGAAAAGCATACAACTCATCTACCACATAAGTGGAAAAATTCATTCGTTCAAAAGTTTTTTTTTTTCAAATTTTAAATGTTCACACAGTAATAACACATGCATGTTTCTATACAAAAGATAACATGTGTGTATTATTAACATGCATACATTATTCTTCCCTATATTTTAATTTCCCCTCTCTCTTTTTATCTATATAATCGAACCTCTCTCTCCCATTGTCCCTTACCCTGTTCCTTTCTTATCACCCCACTCTCTCTCCTTCTATATATCTAACCCATATCCTCCTCGCATCGACACTAACCACCCCATCCGTTTGTCTCCCGCGCTCTTCCTTACTCCTTATACCCCTAACCCCATCCCATCTCTTTTTATCTCTCCTCACCCCAAACCTATTCCCTTCCTATCTCTCTCTCTCCCCTCATCCCCCTACCACTATCCCCATCCCCTTGTTACACCTAAAATTGGTTTCTATGCTCAATCCCCTGAAGTGACATGGCCAATACATCTTTTTGAGAGCGTTTTTCCCAATTCTAGGATGTATGATGCATCTTGTATCCTAACATAGGGCATCAAACCTGCAACACGCCACTTTCCCACTAATATAGTGCACCAATAACACTTGTTTCCTCCAGACAAAGGGCCCTTTCATAGCATTCCCATATGTAGAGAGCATTAGTACTATAAAAAATGCAAAAAAAATATTTTGAGAAACTTCTAAATGAAATTCCTCATAGAGGCTTGTCCCAACTTCTTGGAATATATGACACTCATGCCCTTGACCTCTAGGTATCATTCCATGCCTTCCTCACAAAATATCTCAATGCCTTTGGGCTTCTTTTGACCTATTTATAAAAGCTTCCCCTCATGGGTAAGGGGATGGAAGAGAACCAAGAGAGCACCTTTATACTGTTGGAATAATTGTTGGTATAAGAGGAAAAGAGTGTAGTTGTGAGTGAGGCTTGTAAAGTTTGTAATGTGTATATGGAAGTGGTGCCAAAGGAATGATGAGAACGAGGCTTCAATGTCAAGGCTTTGATTGTAGATTCCTTCTCTTATGTTATTAATACAAACATGTTCTCCTTTTCCATGAACGATTTGTGTCAATATCAATTCTTCACTACTTTTCTCCTTGACTATTAGTATAGATATTTAGATTGTCTCATTGCTTTCACTGTTTTCTCTTTTTCTTCATGTTCTTTGTAGGTACAGATGATCACGAAAGGATATATAAGGAAAAAAAACCTTCAACACCGAGGTAAGGAAAACTTGATATTCAAGTAGTTCAATTATATAGGAAAGGGATGCATCGCTGTGGATTTTTGTTCTAGATATACCCCATCTAGACTAAGGAAACAATATTTGTCCACACTAATTGAAATTTTCTAGTAACAAAACTGGCGATCATACTGGGGAAAAACTAATAATATCTGTGAACTTTGCTTTTGCTTTTTATTACAAGCTTAAAATTTTTTTTCTCTTACTCATTCAAGGATATAAGGTGCTAATTCACCTTATTTCACCTTCATTTTCCTTCTTTCATTCGTGTCTATCCTTACCATAATTCCATTTTTATTCACATTGAATTATTCTAAAGGTTATTTGGTTCTTTTGACTTCCTAGATCCACCAATGCGCTTGGGTGTATTTGACAGAGCACTGAACTATGCTTGATTCCTTTCTCCCATTATCAAGGAGAACCAATAACACCTTCATTCTAGAATCAAGAAGCATCATTGACGCTATCCACAGAGAAGCAAGGAGCACCTGCCACTGTACAACGCCTTCGTTCAATCCTTGTATTGTGTATTGAGGTAGGCAATTTCCAGATCTAGGATCTTTCTTTTGAATTTTTTTCTTTTTGTTTGGGTTTTTTCAATCTGCATTCCTTCTCATTAATAGGTCTGATAGTTTATGCTTATCCTGAATGTACTTTTTAAGTTTAGATCTTGAAAAGTTGTCTTATTAGAACCTCTGAAATCGGATAGTTTTGTGTGGATATTTGGTATTGGAATGCATGGTTTGTATGATTAAATATTTAGAAGATATTTATATATGTGTGGAAAGGAAAAATAGTATGGTTCTTTACACTTTTTTAGCGTGATTTTTTTCATTTCTGTGTTTAAAATTACATCAAAATAAATAAAAGTTTGATTTCTTTCTTTTGGTTTGATTAAATGATTAGAAGTTTTTTCTTTTTGAAGCTTGATTAAGAATAATATGCATTTGTGCTTTAAATATCCTTTTCCTTTTAACATTAGAGAGATTTTAAACATTAGCATTATAGTTTTTGCTTATCTAAAAGTATTTGAAGTTTGAGGAACTAACTGTTTGGATTGCATAGTTTTTGTTTCGAAATTTGAAATGGAAGAATATCTCCCTTACTCTAGATAGATTTCATCAAAGGGAAAATTGAATGGGAATTTACATAATTTAATCTTGCAATTACCTCACATTCCACAAAAAATCACTAACCATCAAGATAAAATTGAAACAGTATCTTAGGTTAAAATTATTAGTAATTTGAATGTTAGGTTAGAAGATGTGCTTTGACGTCTAAAAAAATAGGAGTTATCATTCTTTCCTACACTACATCTCAGGGATCATGCAGTTCTTCCATGTACAAATTAGTATATAAAACATATTTTCATATACCCTTGAGGTATATCAAAAATTTCTTCATGTACTCAATAGTATATCAGACGGCCCCGTTCAAATGGTTGTGCATTAGACAATACTAACAAATATTTGAGCTCCCACGTACCTTGTGTATATTGGGAGACCCTTCTAGGAATGGATACGAACTGAGAAATTCCTTTTGGTCATCTTGTTGAAGAAATACAGTGAGAACAATACTTGGGGATCTACTAAGCACATGTCATCCAAGTAGTCAAGTATTCGGGAAAGGGTATGAGAAAAATTATCCTTTCCTCGTTTAACTATTATACCGTACAGTATATCACGACTTGCGAAAACTTGACAATCCTAGTGAGGTTCCATATTTTTGAGTCCCTCTTATGAATTAAGTTTTCTTGTGATGTTAGCTTGAGTATAATGTTTTGTGTGTGATATTTTTTACCAGGGAATATTTAGAGTATAATTGTTTAGCCATCATTTTGGCTGAACCACATGTGAGGATATCTCGTAGATTGCAGGGTTTACCATTGAATTTCCTCCTACCATGGAAGAAATATAGGAGGTGACTATGCACCATCCTCTCGCGACTGATCATTTTTTCAATGGTGTTCTGGTTTTTGAATATTCAGTAGACAAGTATATCACTGAAATGAAGATTCATGGGTGAAGCATTGTTTGACATCCAAGTCTTTGGAGGAATACTTTATGATCTACCTTTATGCATGGAAGACTTAATCATGAAGAATATGAATGATTAGATCCTACATGGATCATAAATAGAAGGTTTATATTCATCCATGGACTGGATGGGTAGATGCAAAATAGAGATGGAGACTAAAAGGTGTGCAATATTGGCTAACATTGGTAAGAGTTTCCTTTGAATTTGTAGCAGGTTTGGAGATGCATATGGCATTGTCATATTATGTGAGAAAGAGAAAATAAATGCATGAAAGACATTGGATTCATTGGGTACAAAAAATTCCAAGGATTGGGTATGCATGTATGTGGAAAATTTATCATCTTGCATTCATAGAACGTGGGATGCAAGAATGCATAACAGAAATCAACTTGCACAAGAAGATATGCAAATATTGTTGAACCTAATGGTGGAAGGTTTTGTAATTAAGGTAATTGATGGGATTCCAATATGGTTTTGGGAAATTGGAATTTCATGGATTGAAAAATTTCCAAATGTGTTAGGAGAATTTAGATCTCTGCAAAGGAGGGAGTGTGATCTAGGAATTCTACTCAGTTATCTTAATTGGGTGAAAATTTTGTGGAAGAATAGTTACACATTGGGGGAATAACTATAATGAGATTGGTGTAATAGAAAAATGGTGGACCTTTGGTATTTAGCTTGTGATTGAAGGTTTTTCAATTCTGGACAGTCAACAACACATCTTGAGGATTGAAGTCACTGGTTGGCTCCATAGATGGTTGCAGTTGGTTCTTGCTTGAGGACAATAAATTTTGGGAGGGGAGGAATGTAATGTCCCCATATTTTCCTTGATAACACCATATTAAACCCATATCCCTTTATTAACCCATGATTCCTAGTGTAATAATAATATAATTAATGATGGGTTCACTTTGATAAAATAATTACCCATAGTAGGATTAGAAGTATTTCATTATTAAATGATAAATTTATTTAATTTTTACACCTGGTACATATACTTGGTGGCTAAGGTGACACATTGGGACTTGTGGACCGATTGAGTTGTAACTATAAATGGAAACCATAGGAAAATAAATAAATATCTATAAATATAGAAAATATAGAAAGTGGCAGTAAAAGAAGACAACTAGAAAAGTACAGCAAAAAGAAGGAAACTATAGAAAAGTTGTGAGGATGAAAAGAAGACAACTTTTAGAGGGAACAGTTTCTAAAAAGGAAAAAACTTAAGTAATCCTAAAAGAAGGAAGGACATAGTTTCTAAAGAAGATTAAAAATTCAAGTCTAAAATCAGGAAAATCTTGGAGGGCACGGTTTCCAAAGGTAGAAAAAGGCATGTCATCGAAAAAACAAGAAAGCAAACAATTTTCCTCCTAGATTCATGAGGGCGCATTGGGAAAGTGAAGCGGGATACCTGTTGAAAAAAATTTGAACTTGAATACTAATTATTCTATAAAACAATAATATCACACCTCTCTCACAACTTTTGTTCATTTTGTGCTTTGTGTTTTGGATTTTGAGAGTTTGAGTGTTGTTCCTCAACTAGAGCTTTGGGCAGTGTGCCCCTTAGCTAATGATTCTGGGGTTTTGGTACCTCAATTCATGGAATACATTGAAGGAGGTTGTTTTCAGGTGTTTATGTATCTTTCATTCAATTATCATATAATATTGGAGAGCTTGGAGGCCTCCTATCACTGACATCCCTTCTTCTTCTCTTCTTCTCTTTGTTCTATGTCCTTCTAGCAATTTTTAGAGCTATGTAATGGGTACATAGACCCAAATATGATATAATTTACGTAATTATTTATAATCTATATTTTAAATATAATTTTCATAACACTTTCGGGTCACTCACAAAGTTTGTGAGTTTCAGGGATCAGTTTTCTTGGGTTTCGTAGCTCCGGAGTCATATTTTTGGAGTTGTGATATGAGAGGTTTCCTATGAGATTCTTGTGAGAATTATTTATAATATGATGGAACTAATATATTATTATTTACATTCTATGAAAATTTCATAACATTTTGATCTGTTTTTATTGAGTTTAGTATTAATCTTTTACAACCTATCTAGATTCCATTGCTAAAATGACTAGTTTTCTAGTTAAAAGTAATTTATGTATCTAAAAAAGTCTATTTATTTTATTTTATGTTATGAAAAATTAGTTAAAACCATAATTATGACATCCCATTCTTAAAAATGAAGTCTAGTTCCTCTTTTATTGCATTTGGAAAGCGCTGAATTTTGACTAGTTGAAACATCTTGTTAACAAGTTTTCATAGTGAAACCCTTAACCTTTATTGTGAGTATCTAGAATCGTTTAAAAAATGAATATATATATATATATATATAT
>LPNX010270308.1:446554-496554 GCA_001517045.1 Pseudotsuga menziesii
TTGGGACACCTAGAAGCCTAGTAGTAGACATAAGCCATGCTGATTCTAAAAACCTAAAAGGGAACAAAATCCAAGTTCTTTGGGATTTTAAATTTAATGATCCATCCCTATATTTTTTTCTCTCACATTAACCCTCTACAATCCCATTACAATTACCATTTTTTACTTGAGAAATTTGCCTGCTTGTAAACTAGTCTGTGATTTTTGTTTTTCATAGTAGTAAGAGTTAATATTTCATATCTGATTCATATCAAGGATATTATAGGGAATGGGATAGGTAATAATTATGGGGCTAATGAATGCATAAAAAAAGAATTGTCAAGGCAGGAGATGATGTTTAGAACAAATTTTCATATTCTAGATGAAAAATCTTTAGTTTAGTGGTGCTCTACAGTAATCTCAAGTGTTTCTCAATAGAAGCGAAATTTAATAGGGAGATGCCATGTATTGAGATGTTTCTTGGAAATTTTCAACATAGATTGGACATGATCATATTTTTTTTCTATAATACAATACAATGGACTCATGGATTTTATTCAGTTCAAATATCAAACAACCCTTATCCAAAGTATGGACTTAAAAAATTGATTTATTTTGTAGGCCTTGTTGTAGTGGAGAATGGGATGTTTGTGAATAAACATGCTATGTTGAAAAATGGGAGAATATACCACTTGTGGTAGGCCCAGATGTGGTTGTTTACAAAACTCATTTAGAGGACGCCCAATCATGTATTTCAAAAGACTATGATAACTTATATGATCTTGTACAACCATGTAGATATTTTTTTTTTTTGTAAATTAAAAAAACTATATTAATATAAGAAGAAAATTACATAGCGATCATCTGGATTTTTTCCCGGCCTAGCCTCATGACACTTCCAAAAACTATTTCATCCTTGCATCTTTAGTCTGTTTCTAGTGGGAATACAAAAAAATACTAGTCCTTTTCTAACTAATCTACTTATTTCGTAAAAAAATAAACTATAATATCCTAGTTGCATCATTTTTCCTAAAATAAAAGATTTAAATGGATTGAAACTACTCTTGGTCTTGTCCACACTCTGTGTATATTCCTCCATAGAATTATGTATGCATATACTAATTAGCTCCCAGCTTCGCTTTCGATCTCGATTCAAATTCCAACTTCCTTCCCTTTCCCTTACTAGTCTCTCCACCCTGGAACTCAAGGAGGGTGGGACATAAAAATTTAGTCCCAATTTGTTGCCAATAAGATCAATCTATCTATGTGTTAGTTAGAAATACCCATGGTGTTCCTTCTTGGCTTGGACCGACTCCATATCCCCCTGCCTCTTATTCTCTCTCTCCATGATCACATCAGCCATAAATTTATTCATGGCCCAATACACCATCATTAGGACTTCATAGGATGATTCCTTCCCTGTTGTAGTGCAAGGGTCCATCACCTGTTCCTCGACCTCCTCCCTGATTTCATCCATCGGGTTTGCCTTTACCCTCTCCCATAGATCCTTTTCTATCGCTTCTATATCATCACAAAAAATTGTTGGAATTCATTCATTGCATAAGGTAGCCGCAGTTTGAGGCTGTGTCTAAGCCTGAGTTACCCTTCCTTCAGCTCCCCTAAGATATATTTCAGATTCTATTTTCCTCCATCAGCCATGGGTAACCGACGAGGTAGTAGCAGCAGTGTCGCCTTGATTCTGATATGACACCATCTTCTCTTTATTAAATTTTATCCAGGAAATTCTTTGGCTAAGGTGGTTCACTTTGATGATAATAGAAACCACAAGGTCTAATCAAAATAAATTTAGGTATGAGAGACCCCGACGCTCGCCCGGATTTATAGTAGGGTAGTCCACAATTTCTAAAATAGGGTGGTTCATTACTTCATATGTCTTGAATTTCCATTGAACTACTTCTATTGTACCAATATTTATATTCTTCATAATTGGATTCCCAAACTCCTAAGGTGAGAACCTTATCATATCATCTTTGGATCTCCCCAACAACTGTAATGAGTCCTACTTGTATCATGAACAGATATGGGAGGTCCTTTCATTTTCCTTTCTTTGTCGATATTAAATGAGATGGAATGAATCTATTCCATGCACTTATGGGCTTGTGAGATGGCGATGAGTACCTCATTCAACCCTTCCTTCCTGTCCTATCACAACATTATCACTATTTTCCATATGATGTAATTGTTCTACCCAATGCACTCCTTCAAAATCCTGTAGTTGTCATTATCTGATGCATTGTACTCCTCCTATGCACACATTTTCCATGAGGTCAACAAATTTATTATCTCCCCTCCTAATATTGCGGAAATTCCAAGCATGGTTCATGGACAATAGGACCCTCAACATTTCCAATCTGTTTAACATGTTCCAGTTGTTTTCCACATTTTCTGCCTTTTTCCCATTGGTCAACTTTCTGGCCATATGGATGATGACTGAAGAGTCTCCTTCCACCGTCAATAGTAACCATCTAGATCTAGAAATAATCATGAGGCATTTCATGAGGCCGTCTAGATTTGTAGTATTGTTCATCTCTAGTCTGATGGATCTATAGTAAACATAAATAATTGCACTTGTAGAGTCCATGGGGACTACTACGTACACCTCTAGACCAGGGTTTCATTTTTAGGCTCCGTCAAAATTAAGCTTGTAGGTTCCTTTTGGGGTAGAATACCATGAATTTGGACTAGCTAGTTGACATAACAGTGCTTTCTTTCGTAGCCCCCCTAGTTCTTATTTACTGAGCCCCAAGGATTCTTATATTCATGTCTCTTGTTTAGTTAGCTCCTTTTCCCTATCCACCCACTGATGATTTCTCACCGTCTCCTGAATGTTGTGAGTTAACAACTTACATACTTCCTCTTCTACGTATTTCTTGTCTTGGATGTTTCACTTGTTCCTCTCCTTCCAGAAAACCCATGACAACATCCTTGGGAACATTTCCTATATCAAGCTTAGGATAGGGTTATCAAAATATTTCATGTTATAGTTTTTGAGAGTTTGATCTGGCTGGCCTCTGACTTTGTTAGATCTATGAAAAAAAATTTCCCCTCCATCTTAGAGTGCTGAGGAAAATAGAAATTTGTCTAGAAGGTGGTTCATTTTCTCATCTTCATTATGGAATAGGGGGCATTGGGTAGGGCACTCAAAACCCCTTTCTCTTAGATTGTACCCCATCAAAATTCTTCTCTTTATTACCAACCAATTGAAGGTGGTGGTTTTTGGACAAGGGTTCATGATCCATATCTTTCTCCAAATATATTCTTTGGATTCCTCTCTATTGGTCTTTATGTCATAAGCCTCCTTTATATCGAGGAATCCCCTTGACGAGTACCCCCATCTAAAATTATCTCGGTATTCTTGTCTTCATATATATCTTTCATTGAGAATGTCTTGTAGATCCTTTTTCTCTTCTGCGGTTGTTAAGCGTTCCCATCATTCCTGGCCCTGTCATTCCCTGTAGTCCCCATTATTGGTAATATATGACCAATACTGGGACACTTTGATCCTTTCTTCTTTTATAGCTCTTTCCCTTTCCATTTTCCATATGGGGTTGTCTATAATATTGGTAAATTGATTCCATGAATCCTCCCAGAAATTTGCTTCATGGCCATTTTTTACTTCCCAAAAGCTATGGTCCTGTACAATACCTTTATTTCATTAGGAAGTCATCCATATGTGGGATCCCATTTTCTCATCACTTATTTGGAATAGATAATATCATGACATGTTTTGGGAATAATTTATATACCACAACTTATCCCAGGGTCCATTCATATGGCTTCACCACCGTGTTGACGGGCATATGTGACTATGCACGTAACGGGGAAGACAACCCAGACCGAGAACCTTAGAACAGGTTCCAAGCTGTTGGGATGGTTGTTTCCGACAGGTTTAAAGGCTCTGTTAGCCTGAAAATCTAACTAAACTAAGTCTAAAAGCTAAGACTAAAAACTACTGCTTATTAGTTCAATAGATCTATAATATACTACACAATAAATTATTAAAAGTAATTACTAGATTAATTTAATATATGCACACAACTAATTACTGTACTCAACATAATAAAATAATTAATCTATGAATGCAATAATTAACGAAATATTAATAAATCCAATCAATTTACATAACTTACAGAATTAACAAATGTATATTAAAAACAAAGAATCAAAAAATAACCTGAATATGAGTCAATGACTGTTTTTCATAAAATAGTTTACAAAAAACAACAATTAATCCGTTCTTGGTCTTATCCCGATCGGGAGTGAAGAAAAAAATAATAAACTGAAATCGAATCACTAATANACCGCCACCATATTTTGGCTCTTAGGATATTTCTTATTTTTTGTAGATCCCTCAGGGCAGGACATACCATGTCTTTTGGTTGGAATACCTTATCCAATCCTACCAAAACTATTTTATATTTTCATTTGTTTCCCCTCATAGAAAAACACGTTGGATATTACATATTTCCTTTAGGATTGCGATCAAAGTAGCCAAAACTAAAAATAAATAAATTGGCATAACCTGGAGGAAGGACTTAACCAGGAAAAGTATGATCATAAAATTTAAAGGCCTTATTTCCCACCCATATACCTTATTCCTCATGAGATCTAGAATATCCTTCAACAAAACCTTCTTGATTGTCCCTTACACCATAGGCATTCCTAGATACTTTGACGGGAGAGTTCCAACTGAGAAACCTAGGATGAGAATGATATTCCTTTGAGTCACCCTGGGGGTGTCGAAGAATTAAATTTGTTTTTTTTTTCAGATTTACTTATAAAACACAAGACTTGGAAAAGAGAGTCAAACACTTGTCAAAATACCTTTCCTCATAGATGGAAGGGTGCCACAATAGCATGGTGTCATCCACAAATACTTGGAGGGTTTTTTTGTCAGCCCCCTGTGGATATTTAAACCACAAATTTTTCCTCTGTACAACCGGGCTTGGATTAGCCAGCTAAGGCCCTCAACCATGATGATGAATAGGAAGGAGAATAGGTGGGTGGGTGATCCATGACAAATGCCTCGTTTCAGATTCAAAGTGTGGGTGGGTGATCCATTCAAAAAAACTGAGAAGAAAGAGGATGAGACCATGTTCATGACCCACTCTATAGAGTCTCTTCCAAATCCAAATTCGTTCAAGACTTCCCTCATATACTGCCAACTCATTTTTTCATAATATTTGTCTATGTCGAGTTTAACCATCAAGCCTAGATTTTTTGTTTGTTTTAGGGAGTGCATAGATTCATGCACACAAATAATTACATCGATTATTTGTCATCCTTTCAAAAACCCTAATTTCCCGATGATAATATCGAAGGGGAGGATCAAATTTAATCTATTGGTGACCACGTTAGAGATTATTTTGTAGATGAAATTTCACAGACCTTAGGTTCTAAAATTACCTAGCGTATATGATCCCTCTTTATTGGGGATGAGAGACTTGAATTTCATGTTGAAATCCCCTAGGAGTCCCCAAGCTTAACGTAATTCCTCAATAATTTCCCCTTAGGAGTCCTCGCATTTGGCTCAATTCCTCAACAATTTCCCACACTTCCTATTTTATGAGGTCCCAATAGTAGTAAAAAAATTTGGATGTAAATCCATCTGGACCAGAAGCCTTCCCCAACATAATTTGGTGCATTTCCTCCTCAACCTCTTGCAATTACATAGGTTTCATTAATATGTCATTGTTCTCATGAGTAACCACCGTCGGGATGAGTTGGGTAATTTTCTCAATGTCTTGTTGTCTATTAATCTAGTCCTCTATCATGTCTTTTTCAAAGTGTTTGACCAAATTTTCTTCTATCTCCACTCTTTTCTTGACATGCCTTCCATTTGTATTCCTAATTTTGTCAATCTTCGATCAATTCCTGCGTTGTATCTCTTTATTATGGAATAATTTTATGTTATGTTCTCCTTCCTGAAGCCATTGATTCCTTGAATTTTGGTTCCAATATATTTCTTCATGTCACTCCCTTTTGGCAAGATAGATAACGACGTATTTTTCTTATTGTTTTAGGGATTCCTCATAACCTTCATTAATTCCCTTTGTTTGGATCCCTTCTAGTTGGTTAATCATACTTTTTTGTCCTAGAATATGTTTCCAAAGTTTTCTTTGTTCCAAGTATGAATACGCACTTTTATAGCATTCAACTTATGTTGGAATTGGTACATTCATGATCCCATAGGGAAGACCAGTTACTCCCACCACTTTTGGACTAGTGATTTGAAGTCTTTATGCTAAAGACAAAATTTCTCAAATCTAAATGCATATGGTTTCCTATTAGGGTGTTCTGACCAATCCCACTACATGCAAATCGACCAATGATCTGACCCAGCTACCAGAATGACATTGGTAGACACCTCTCCTTCTTTTCTAGAAATTTCCTATGTGAATAAAAATATGTGTTATATAGAAGTTATGTGGTGCCCCTCTCCTTGTTGATTGTTCCAAGTTAAACATCCATTTCCTGTTTCCAAGTCAAGTAGTTGACATTCTTCGACAAAATCCCTGAAAAATTCTTGGAATCTAACTAAATTCCATCTCCCCCCTTTCTTTTCCCTTAGGGATGTTATCAGATTGAAGTTCCCACCCATAATCCATGGGATACTCCCTACTTGCATTTTTATCCATCTTAAGAAGTCAAAAAAGAAGTTTTCTGAGGGAATGCACTTGGGCCATAGATGTTTGTTAGTTTTCCCTTTTCTCCTGAATCAAGGATTGTGAAATATGTTGTTAGAGAGAAACAGGTTGCACAAAGATTTATTAGGCTCATTAGTTCCAATCACCAGAGAATCACATGTCCTCCTGCCATCCTGTTGGCATCAATAGCCACTATTCTACATCCTTTCCAAATCATTTTTTTGACCTTGTCAAATGTTTTAGATTTATACTTCGTCTCCTAGAGAAAAATATCTGTTGGTTGCTCCATCTTAACCTTCTATGCCATAGTCTTAATTCTCCTAGGTTTATTGCAGCGTTGTATATTCCATGAGGTTATTTTCATTGATTCACTCGATTAACTTCATAGGATGCCATTACTATCGTGGGATACTGGACCGAACTATAATCTTATCTCCCATTTCTGGTATCGTTTTCTTATTGGTCTTCCTACCTCTCTGCAAGTCCACCTCAAGTTGTTTTTGTTTTTTTCTCTTCTGGTAATCTGCTGCTATCTTGAGTTGTTAAATAACAATTGTTTAGATGATTTCTTCCTGTAATATCTTCAACTGTTGCCGAGACACATATCCTTTCCCCTTTTTCTCATATTCCTTCTCAAACTCATCTAGATCTATCTCCTTAATTCCATGTCCTCAACCCAGTCTTCCTCCATGGCCTTTGACTGCTATTATGGCCCATGATCCTCCACCTCCTTGGATTATATCTTGATTGATTGGGGTTATTGAGATTGATCCTTATCATCAGGTATTTCTTCTTCTTCTATCTCACTTAAGATTGTGAATCAGTTGTTGTTGTTTGAATTTCTTGCTTTTTCCCCCTTTCCTTGTTGTTTTGTATCTAAACAAACTCGTGCTTTTCATCCATATTTTCATGTGTTTGTTGGGAGTTCAGGGGTTTCTGACTATTCTTTGGACAATTTCAACTAAAATTTCCATAATCATGAAACTTCCTGCATCTAAATGGAATGTGTTCATAGTCGATCAACTAGTGACATTCTTCATCTTCCTAGTTTAGATTGGTGGCCTCTGGTAACTATGTTGATGCATCCATATAGAAACATATGCGAGAAAAAATGGTATTCCTCTATTCTCTATTTTGTTCCTCTACTTTCACAAATATCCCCAACATGTTCCCAATACCTTCAATGATTTTTCTATCCTAGTACTAACACGACAAGGAGTATAAACGAATCCATACTGGAGCAACCCTCATATCCTCTTTCTTGGGATTGAATCTTTTTTTCCATGCCCTTAGATAGAGGCCCTCTGAGAAGAAGAAATATAGTCCCCCTTCTAGTATTTGATCCCAATCTTCTTGATTGAAGAGGATGACTGTGAAGAAACCCCTTCAAACTAGCTATAGGTTATAATTCCCTTTGGGATTTTAGTTGCTCCTTATCCATCATACCATATCCATTTCTTTGGCCATATTCCAATAAATTCTCCTATCAAATATTTCTCCTTCCATATTTCTACCTTTTCTCTTACCTTCTCTGATTGGATCTGAAGCACAGGAATAGTCTAAGCTCCCTGGTGGCAGCCTCCCAAGTTCCTCTTTATTGATCAAGATGGGGTCCCCAAACCCCCTACATCCCAGATATCCACTTCATTGACATTCTATCCTTCATTGGACTTTTGGGTGTGTCATCATATCTAGGGTGTTGGAGATGGAGGGGGGTCATCCCCCTCCATGATGTGCTTTTGGGGGGACTCGGTACCGGCTGATTGTTGGTCTACACTCTAGATCACCCATGAGAATTTCTCCTCTAATAACCAACCAAGCTTCCATATAACCTCTCTCCTATCAAACCATGTAGATATATGTTAAATTGTATCTAAGAATTTAATTTTTTTACTAACCATGTTATCAAACTCCTATACATTTTATTTTGACAATACATTTGACTTTCGTAGGAAACATATCCATATATTTCCCCAAAATACAAATATTGGGGAACTCATTATTGGTTGGCATGATGGATACAAGTGAACCAAAATCTCAATACATTTTAATTGGTGATGAAGGTAATGAGTTTTAATTTGATCGATGATTGTAAATGGTTAATGCATAACATAGGATTAAATACAATAAAGATTAGTAGTTATGTATTCATGGATTATAGACAAGGTGCAGTGGTATATTACTTTACAAACCTAATCATTCATAAAACATCCGATTGTATACAATGTTTAGAAAGAGATTGCATAAGGTATGTTACTTCCTACCTCATTTAGAGAATTAGATATCGGTAGAGACGATTAATAATAGAGAGGACCTAAATCATCTACTTTAATGAAAACATATTTTTATGATAATATGTATGATGACATAATGAGGTATGTTATTTTTAATGGTTCCTTTCTTTCCTTGATTTCTAGTGCAAATTCAGAATTTTCATGTATTTAATGTACCAGTTTGACTGTAATTAATGAGGACACTAATTGTACCATCATTTTCTAGTCTAAGGTTCTAAAAATAATCTAAATAGCACACATGAAGGAGAGAAAAAGAACATGAATTTCTTTAGACACTGCCATAACATTCTTAGGAATTTGTATATCCTTAAGCGATTGTATATGTATTTACAATCGATATTATTCCATGTGAATCTAATGTATATGCACTATTTTTATAATCTCCCTGATCCAAAAATGATAGGATCTTTATAACCATTAAGTTGCATGTGGAAATTTCAATGATTAAACTCATTAAAAGGATTTAAATGGAAAAATTAAAGAGAAAATATGAAACAAATAAACACATAAACACATAAAAGAGATTCAAATCACAAGAATGTGGACATCGTATGATAACAGAGTTCATCCATAATGGACTACGTCTCCGAGTCCAACTCCAATGAGGACCGATCTTATTAGTATTCAAAATTCTTGAACATGTACAAATGTCTGCTTCACAACTTCTACAAAGAGACTTAGGATTCAACAATTAATTCCTCTCACTCACGAAAATCTCCTAAGAGTGCTTAAAAATCCTCTTAAAAAATTTGCAAATCTTACAAAGCCTTCAAAGGCATTTTGGCATCATATCACCAAAAACTTGAATGCATATTGCCATAATCCTCCCATGGAAAATTACATTGTTTATATAGTCCCAAAATCCATAACCCAACTCCAAATACACAGAGATTTACAATATTTGATCCCAAATTTAATGGGATAAACATCCATTTAAAAATGGAGAAAATATGGGAAAATCTCCTTCAAATACATTTTTTTGTTTGAAAATAATAAACAAAATACAAAAAATATAACATATATGGTTTAAAAACCATATATTATTGTGCATTTGTTTAATTTTTTGTCAAAAATGGATCGCACTCTTATTTGGGGTAAAATACACTCCAAATTCTAACTTATAAAAAAAATATTGCATATCGCAAAAGAAAAGGTGTGCTTGGGACGAGCTTGCAAGTTCAAGCCCGTGGATCTCTCCCCAAAACACGATTTTGTTTGGTATGAAATGTGGTTTGGTGTTGTGTTTTTTTGGTGAATCATCAGTAGTGGTCATGTGGCAATGGAAAATGGAATAACAAATGGGTCTAAGTGATAAGACCTCGACCCTTCCTTTTTCAAAATAGAACATAGTTACACTTGAAATACAAGTCAAGATCAATACAAGTAAGAAAAAAATGGTGTAGAGAATGGATAGGAGGATTTCGTGGAAGATCACGCGGAGAGGGGTTAGGGGGTTTGATCCTATAAAACTCTAATTCATTTGGTAAAATGTCCAACTAAGTGCCAATAGGGATTCCATGTGGTAGGCCTTGATTGGTCCATTTCAACCTGCCATGTCACCTCCACATGGCGTCCTATAGAGCTTCCATGTCACCACTCTTCTAACTATACCTACCAAATATATATGCCATGTGGAACTCTATGGTGGTGCCACATCAACAATGTATATTCCACGTGTCACCCTTCTTGTGGTGCCATGGAACCTGTTTTTTTCCAGATTTAACTATTTTGTTGAAATTTCAGAGATGAACAACTTTTACATCCTGAATCATTCAGAATTTAACTGAGGACATGTTAATCTCAATTGTCCCATATCATTTGTCCATTCTTCCTGGAACCTGTATTTGACTCATCATAATAACAATCAATACTGCACTAACATTGTTAAGTACATCAATCCCTTTTGCAAGAAAATCTACATTCAATTGTGTCGAAACCAACCATATACTATTGATCAATAGAAAGATAAATATCAAAATTGCACATATAGAAGATATTTTACTCATATCATGCTTATCTTTTATCATAGGAACACTATCAACCATAATAGGTGCATTGTGTTGCATTGACACTTCTTTGCATGCTTAGGATTCTTTTCTTTCGTAAATTGCATAGACATAAATTCCAAATTTTGACTTCCATTAACGATCCTTTTTAGTTGTTGATTAGTTCCCAATGATATGTTATTTTTAAATGAATTAAAATGTACTATATACTCAATTCCTTCTTTAAGAAAATGATAATGATTATATTCTCTATATAAAGTTTCCTTTCGCTCCTATAAGTACGAGCTACCTAACAAAATTCCACATATATCTACTGGAACCACATCAAATTTAACTTCATTTACAAACTTGGATGTTATTGAAAAATTTAGATCACGATGCTTTGTTACTTGCAATATTTTTTCATTGCATACCTAGCCTTATGGATAAGGTTTCCTGTGTGGTTTTGTTGTGAATACAAACTTCTTAACTACTTCTTTTGAAATGAGATTAAGTTGGGATCCACTATCTATGAGTGTGTCGATCTTATTTTGTTTCGTAATTACCCTTATATGAAACAATGCATTCCTTTTTTTATCTATATAAATAACGTGATATTTATAAGTAGAACTACATGAAGAATCAATGTAAAGTAATTACCAACAATAGCTTTACCTTTCACACCTATGATTGTTATATTTGTTTCGTCCTCAGAATCCGATCCAATGTCCTTTACGATAATTGTGGCCATTTTCTTCTCTTTTCGATCATCAAACCATTTTGGTTTCAATTCTAGATGTAGTGCCCAAAATTTTTCCTCTTCGTGCCCTTACTTTTGACAATGTGAGAATGTACGCCTCTCATCATAGTTGTACACTTACCCTTCCCTTTTTCCTTTCCTTCTTTTGACTCACTGGATTTAGCTAAAGGAAAGTTATCATGAGCACTCTTCCCTTTAGATTCAATGTGCATAGCTTGCACACATGCCTCATCAATCTTAGTAGGATTAAACATAAATATTGTGTGAAATAAATAAATATGTAATCCTCCAATAAACTTAGAATAGATTATTGAGTGTAAAGAGGTATACATGAAATTAAATCTCTTTCTGAATTCCTAATTGTATTCTTGTACATTCTAACATTTACCTTGCCTTAAGTTCTTCCAATCCATCATGGATTTCTGTATATAGACTAATGGGTAGAATTGCTTGTTTAACATGGCAATAAATTCATATGAGGAATAAATAATTTTACCTTTTGTAAGAAGGTCTTCCAGTGTCTTATTATCCTGCCAAATGAGTGCGATGCCTCCAATATAGAAATTAGCCAACTCGATCTATGCACTATTGTATGAAATCTTCTGGATCTTGCAATACACCTTACTTTACCTTATCCAATCATCTAGATTTTCTCCATTAAGTTCACCATTATATGTAGGAAAATAAAACTTAATATCAGGTTTCAAATGAGGTAACTCAAAGTTATCCTTCTCATATTGTTTCTTTGGATTTGAAGAAGAAAAATTGGAGCTTTCAGAAGAAGAATTAGAAGATAAAGAAGAAGGATTAGAAGGGTCCCCTCCTTTTCCCAAAGAATTATTCTATGCTCTCTCCTTCTTTGTTTTCTTCTTTTCCAGCTGTTAGCATGGTTTTGATATACGAGTAATGTTACGGAGAGAAATTCCTATGGCTTGGGGTACCACAACAGACAGCTTGACTCCAGAAATCAATCCTTTCCTATATGAAAGAGAAACAAATTATCTAACACTAAAGGATCTGGGTTCATACCTTATTCTAGATGGTTGATGGATATCCCCGTTGAGCTTTCCAACTCCAGCTTGAATTGATAAATTGCTTCCTCAACATTCAATAAACAAGACAAGCATGCTATATATAATTGTGTTAGACCTACTCTAGCATATATAATCAATAACATATAAGCATTTGAAATCATCCATGGATCAAATATTCATTCAAATACACATTATTGGACAAGAAAAAATATTTCTATTAATATAAAATAGAGATTACAATAGAGACAACCTCTATTGGTATGTCTACGAATCGGAGAAACTAAGTCCCCCACTTGGGCCTCCACCACTTCAATCCTCCATCTCTCGATAGCAAGATCACAAGAAAAAGGAAAGATTGGGAAGAACACAAAAGTGCTCCAAGGGACAAAGGGATGGAGACTCAAGTATAAGCTCCGTCAACAATGGACTATAGTTTTTTTTCTCTTCAATTCCTCATGCCTTCAATGTATCCAAAGGGTTCCTTATATAGCTCTTCAATTGGGTAATGAAAGGTTGAATCTGAGCGATATCAAGGAATATGGAAGGCTAGGAGACAAGTGAGTCTGATCCACATCAAGGAAAACTCCAAAATAATTTGGCCTTTTGCACACATCCTGATGTACACGGGTTTAAGGGTCAAATCCATGTATATACACGAGAAAGGGATTAAAAGTCGTGTATGGAAATGTTTGCATGTTTTTAGGGATGATATTGGAAACATCAAAGGTACAAAAATGGTCCATGGGGTCTAAGGAGTCTGCATAGGGACAAGAAAGGGCATACAAGTGTGATTCACCATGTGTGGTAAAATCAGCTGTAACAGATGCCCCCTAATGTGTGAGGTCATAGGGGTTATACGATGGCCGAAATAAATTATAAGTCCATTCTAGAAGTGAAGTGATGAAGAAACCAATGGAAGAACCAACAATCCAATGAGTACAATATAATGATAAAGCTCTGCATATAACTGCAAATAGATACAACAATCCCGGATACATAAGAGTACAATGGCCATGAATAGGCATGATACAATATGACATGTGTGGTCATTTCCATGTACAATATAAATAGATCAGAATCTCCATGATGAAGATATACAAAGGATCATGGTCTCCATGAATATTGAAGATATATAATGGATCAAGGTCTCCATAATGGCTGGAATATCTGACATATACTGAAATCAAGTCACGAGAGCTTAAATCTCACGAACACTGGCACGATCAAGGAGGTAGCATATATGAGATGCCACCAGTCTGGAAGGTATTCTACACAAACTGCTATGAGTACATGTCCTACTATGTTAATAGAGGTGTCGAGGTCAAGCATAGTAGTCCATCGTCTGATTACCAGTCATTGATGTATACCGTTAACAGACGTGATATCACCCACCAATAATGAAAATGGGAATCAAGGTACTAGAGTGCAAACTAAAAAGTGTGAATAAATGTGTTGAGGTCAAACACTTGAGATAATCCATTGATTAGGGGACATTGATGTATTCCCAAAAACTGTAGATGGCAAGAGAACCTACCACTGATGACTGCAAGTCTCAAGGCACTAAAAAATGACTCTAGATTCCTATCCTAGAATAAATGATCTGAAGTCGATGGGATGAAATCGGATGGAAGGAGGGCATTAAGCCATCACCCATCATCCAACACAAGGTACTCAACAAAGCTGTATAATGTGGAAGGACTCAATCATAAGGTGCACAAACTAGTAACTGTACCGAGAATGGGTGACATGCAAAGTCAAGATAACTCAGGAATGGCTGACTCAGGTTTCAACTTCCTTTGAACAAGAGCATAAAGACGAATGGTGACTGAATGTAGGCAGCATAGACTCGATATGCAAAACTAGAACATCTCTGCGACACAGGAGGCATCGACAAAGGCTCCATAGGGACTGAAATCTTAACTAGTCCGTGAAGATAAACTCATATAAATGAATACATCTCCTAAATTCAAACTATTAACCCAACCAACGGATGTGATATATAGTACTCTGTTCGAAGGTGACATGACTCGACTGCTGCCAAAGATAACATCTTTTCTTGTCCGGCCTTTTGTTTTTTTGTTTTTTTTTGGACTTTTTCAAATATTTGAAAAGCTTGAAAAAGAATAAAATCGCTTTAAAGTTACAGACTACGAGGAGACAAGTGTCAAATAGGAAAGAAAACTAGTTCCAAGCAGCAGAACATATCTATGCTCAATGCAAGGACACATGTGGAGGATAGCGACACTCAAGGGAAATTCCCCTCCCGGTAAAAATAGGGAATCAAGCTACAAAGTATATATAAAATGGCTCTGTGTGGCTAGACATGAGACAAGCTCGGGTTGCATGGCTAATACTCAAAGTCAGGGAAGCCGGCATAAGGATCAATGAGGCAGGAAAAGCTGATGATAATGCAATTACAACTTGACATAAGGGAGTCCTGGGGAAACAAGCCATCAAAAGATCAAGAGGAGTATGAGGCTCTTGTGAAATGTCATGGAAATACTATACAATGGACTCCCACATCCTAAAGGACAAATTTTCAGCATGGGAACCAAATGTAAACAAGGAGCTAACTAGGGTACCCATGCAAGGTCAAGCTCTACCATTCAAGTCATGTCACTTCTAAAATAGCAAGAAGGCTCTGTGACAGGATAGAATGGGTTCATACCTACGGTTATAATGAAATGGTCATAAGGCCATGTAAATGGAGGTGGAATCTAACCTATATGCCAGTTTAAACATTATACCTGAAATTGACATCAATGGGTCAAAACAATGGTTGAAACCATGCTCAAAATGGTCTCCTACATCATCATATTAGTCAAAAACGGTCCAAAAGGGTCAAAAACGGTCCAAAACTATAGAAAGGGGGTAAAAAGTTTCAAAATTTTGAAAAAATTCTATAAATAGTAAAAAATTCAAAACATTATATAACATTTGAAATTTTTACCCAATTGAGCTCAGAACTTCAAACGCGAATTCCGGGAGTTTCAGCCAGCGGAATCCGACACCGTTTTTTTCAGGTAAGTTCCCATGCCCTGCTCTTTCATTTGCATGTAAAATTTTCAAATTTACATGGTGAAAATTGATTTCTAGGCCATTCTAAATTATGCACCTCGGCCCATACAGAAATCGAGGATTTTTCTGCATATAGGGCTGGCGATATGCTGAAAAATGCCTCAAAGTTACATACATACATGACTATTTAGCAAACAGTCGCATATGCGGCTGCATTTAAGTTTTTCTAAGACAACTAATGACCAAAACTCAAATTGAATGTGCAAGATGGTAGTAGAATGGAGGGAACGAGAGCACAAGGATGTAGAAGCATAAGTATGGGGCGATCTAATGGCACAACAAGCTCTTCGTACATACAGGCTCTACAATTTTTGGTTTCTTGGTGGCTTAAGGGCCAAACCAAGACTGCTGCATATGCTAGTAGACTACCGAGATCTTGACTTAGAGTCTTTCTAGATCGACGAGATGTCCCTCACTATAGAGGTGGAGGACACATACTTCATTACTGGATTGTCCCGACGGGGGGAAGTGGTGAACTTACGGTCTCGCAGGCCTAGAGGTGGCCTCCCCATAGATGAGTATATAGCTATATACTATTATCCAGACATGGAGATGGTCAGGAGTCAGATCCAACTAACTCCATATAGGTGCTAGGCCTAAAGGCCATACTACTGACACTCAGGAGGATAGCAGGGCTAGCCTCACTCCACCAAGCCTCGTGACCCTTGGTGTTCTATGCAGTGGAGTGCATGAGACCCACAGTTTACGATTGGATTACTGTTCTGTTCAACAACATGAAGCAAAAACTCAGTGACTGCAAGATGGGCAGGGTACAAAATTTTGGGTTCAGAAGTATACTGAGCATGTTCTTCTTTGAACGTGTTCTGAGATTGAGCCCTAGAGTTGATGTTCCTCTTCATGGGGTTCGATATCTGGCCCAATGATGTTGGGCAGATGGAATGCACAGACTGGGTGGAGGTAGGGTATCCAACCCCTATCCAGCTGACTTCTTTCCATGGTGGTGGTGACAGATAGTTGCCATCAATGATTATCCCTATGTGGGGATAGATTTTTAGGGATTTCCCAACATGCCTCTACCACCAGGATCAGCATACGGTGACATTGGTAATGAATCCCAACCCTCTTTTTAAGTTTTTTGAATTATTTAATTTTATTTATGTTTTTTGATATATATGGACTCAAAAGACATGTTTTTGCGTGACAACACATAGTGACATCCTATCATATGTATGTAGATGTAGGACCATGGTGGCCTGATGGTTTCCCTCGTCATTGATGGAGGGGAAGAGGATACGACATTATGGGTGTGGATGAGGAGTGGACACTCCAAAGCATTCATACCAACTTTGTGCGGCTGACACATAGGGTACCCATGGCACAGATCGAGGACCTCCTTGAGGCCATGCAACATTAGGTGGTGGGTGTACCACGAGCATGGGTGCAGTTATTTCAATGGCTAGCTAGAGCCGTGGTGACATTCCACAATTAGAACCCCCCTCCTCCTTCCCAGGCTTAGATACCTGGGAGTGATAAATTTTGTACGACTGTGTATTTATATTTTGGTGGCTTGGTAGCCCCATTTTTGTATTATGACACTTATGTATTATCACATTTTGGATTTTTAATGAAGAACTTTTATGATGATCGATTTATTTATTTACATATGTAAAAATGTATGTTTGTGATGAGCTTATTGTCTATGAATTAAATGCCAATATAACACATAGTTAGCATATGAGTCAGCAACTTGATTTTTAAATTCTTGGAACATGTATGTATGTTATGTTGTCAAATTGTTGTTCTAACAATCTCGCACGTAAGAATCTTCATAATAATGTTGGATCCCTAACACGATCCAAGCCATTAAGCTGTGACACTAGTAACTGCAAATCAAGATGTACCTCAAGAGAAAGAACACCATGTGAAATGGTATCCCGTAGAAGCTCTATAACGACACTATATTCAACAACATTGTTTGAAGAGGGCCATAAACATACGCCTCCTAAAGACAATACCTGACACGTAGGAGTATAAATCACCCAAGCCGTAGAGGCTGAGTGTTGAGTGTGGCGGCTAGCACCATTCGCGAATCCTATATAGATGGAAGAATCCATTGACATCTTCCATAAGAAATGAAATCTAATCAACAAATCCGATCACCATAAGAAAAACCTAACTATGAAAAATACTATACAATAATATACAATAGTCAGCCCTGGCTGAGAATAATGCATAGTACTTTTTAAGATAGAGCCCATTTCTAGGCTCTTCCAAGGCTGTCCCCTCATAATCTACTAACTCATATGTGCCCTTCTCTAACACATGTTTAACAACGTAAGGACCATGCCACATGGGGTTAAAATTTCCTACCCCCAAGGGTTCTTTAGCTTGATCCCACAAAAGGAACAAATATCCTTCACTAAACTTCCTTGGATGAACAAATTTATCATACTAGACCTTAATGCGATGCTTATTCACTTCTAGAGCCACCAAGGCATCTCAACGCTACTCATCAAACTGCTCTAAGTGGACCAAACGTTCCTCCTTGAATGGGGAAGTGTCTGGTAAGAGCTCTATGGCTAGCTTCAAAGAATGGATTTCGCACTCAACCGACAATACAGACTCCACTCCATGTACAAGCTGATATGGAGAAAAACTAGTGGCATTCTTAACCACAGTCCTATAAGCCCACAAAGAAGGATATAACATGATATGCCAATTGGTCTTACTTTGTGCAATGGTTCGTTGGAGAATGGACTTGAGTGATTTGTTCACTGCTTCAACCTGTCCATTCGCTTGAGGGTAATAAGAAGAGGAATGCTCCTACTTATACCCTAACTTCAAGGCTAAGTCTTCCATCATTCGATTCTTAAAGTTCCTACCATGGTTAATGACAAGCTCTTTCATAATACCGAACAGAGTAATGATCTAGTTGAATATGAAATGTGCGTCTGTCTCACTGTCGGATTTAACCGTGGGCATAGCCTCAGCCCATTTTGTGAAATAGTCAACAACCACTATAATATGATGATGCCCCCCAGCTGAAGATGGGTTGCAATCCATGAAACCAAGCCCCCACTTAGTGAAGGGATTGGCGATGATAATTGGATGTAACGGGGCAGGATGTGAGCGCATATTGTGTTTAAACACCTGGAAAGGGTGGCACTTCTTGACTGCATTGACACAATCTTTAAAGATTGAAGACTAGAAATAACCCTCTCTCAATATCTTTTGGGATGTAGAAATCCTAGATAAGTGACCACCACACGCCCCTCCATGGCAATCATTGAGCACAAGCTCAGCCTCCTCAAGATTTAAACAACGATGTAAAATGGAATATACCCCACGACAGTATAATGTGTTATCCACTATGAGGTAATTCTTGGATACATGACATAACCGTCGTAGCTCATCCTATGAAAGGTGAGTAGGGACCTTCAATTTTTCTAAATATATGATAATATCCCCATACTGGAGCAACCGAATCCAGTTGTCCATTAGTCGAATCTGACTATCATTGTATAATGAAATATGAATAATAATAATATATTGGATGATGATAAAAAAGGTACAATAGGCTTGCCTCCTGTATGGCTTGATCCAACATAGTGAAGGGTTACACCCTTTCACTAGTAATTAACTAATTTAATTAATATTTATTTTATATTTGTTACATTGCCACTCCCTTTAAGGAAAACTTGTCCTCAAAGCTTAAGTATTTTCCTAGTGTCATTCTTCATTCTAACTTGGTGTTGGTATTAGAATTGGATGAGGTCTCTTGTGCAGAGACTTACACTTCCTTTCCATTGAAGATTTTGCAATGTATTGTCTCATTGTTCCTACATTTGTGGCCAGGGGTCCAATCATCACCGCATCGACGACATATGTTTTTCTTCTTTTTCTTTTTATTATCAGAGTAACCATTAGATGACATTGATCTATTTTCCATTTCGTAGGCATATGATTAAGGTTTGTGGCATTGATGGCCGGGATACTAGGTATCTACACAATACCTACATTGTGTCTCTTTTTCTTTTCAATAATTGCTATCGCCTTTTGTTTTTATTCCTTCCAATTTGTGTTCTGTGGATTTTGCTTTATTTCTTGCTACTTCTATATTAGGTATGTCATGTAACTTTAATTCTTTTTGGAGGTGTGGTTTAAGACCTCCTAAATAGTTTTGAGTCTTTGCTTGTCAGACAACCAAAATACTTGTGTTGATAAGGATTCCCATTGATGAGTGAATGCCTCAACATTTCCGAATTGTTGTAGTCTGGTAAGTTTATTGAGAAATTCATCTTCTCTGATTCCTTGAAACCTATGAAAAAAATCATTTTTGAACAAGTTCGAGGTGTAGGTAAAATTATCTCTCTTCCACCATAAGTACCAATTATAGGCGTACCCTTCCATATGCATTGACGCATATTTCACCTTCTCCTCGTCAAATTGAATGTTGTAAATGTCGAAGTATTCTTCTGCTTTGTTTATCGAAGCAACGCATTGGTATTCAATCCCATTGTATTTTGACAACTCTACTTTTGCCTTAGGTGGGTGCACTTTGTAAGGGCAACGCTGATTTCCTTTTGCCTTATGGTTTGAGGGTGGCTCGAAAATGCTGGATGATGAAAGTGACATATCTAAATTGCTTCATTGTTGGTGGTGATTTTTAGTTTTTCTTTTCTCTACTATCTTACTTATAGTGTCTATTTTGTTGTTTAATCATGCCTCCATATCTGGCAGTACTTGTGTTTCTATCTCTTGCTTAAGTGTCGCATTGTTAATATTTATTTCTTTTTGCAATTCTTCTTGATTCTTTGCGAGTGTTTCTTGGATGGCAACATGAAATGAGGCATATAGCATGTCTGGACTGTTGACGTGGCCTGGACTGGGTATGAACCTTTGTAACATCTTGATTTATGTATTATGGTTCTGCGTCATGGTGCTCATGTTCATGTGTTATGGTGTTTATGTTTTGCGTCACGGTACTCATTTTGTCATCCAAGTCTTTTTGTTTTTCATTCAGGATGTCAAGTTTGTCATTGAGCCTCCTTTCTAGTACCACAACAAGCTCATCTTTGATTAATGTACTGTTATTCTGCATCTTTTCCTTCATGCATTTTAGGTCAGCGGCAAGGGACCTTATGTCCTTCTCCATTTTTTCGATTTGCTCTTTTAGCTCTACCATGGTCTTGGACATTGTATGCGGAAGTATGTATTTCAACTCTATTTTGGCTAATAATAAATTAATTAATTAATTGATTAATTAATATTAATATTATTATTATATATATTTTTATAAACTATATTATATTTTGTATATAGTTTATATATATATATATATATATATACTTTTTTTTTTAACAAATATTATAAATATAATATTTGATTTTCTTTTTAAATATTTTATTATAAATATATTGTTTTATAATATATTTGAAATAAATTTTAATTTATAATATTATTTTATGTTATAATATGTTTATAACATATAATTTGTTTTGCAGGTCGTGGATTTGGGGAATGTTGGCACATGAGGAGCTGCGTGGTGAGAGGGATGGAGAGCATGGGGTGGGAGTTGGGGAGGGAAAGTGCAGGAGCAACATCATGGAGGGAATGGAGGTTGGGCACGGGATCTTGTTGGAAGGTGGGGACCAGCGCAAATGAGAGGAGGGAATGGGATAAGGATGGACGAAGGGTTACGGAATAGTGATGGGGATGGAGGTGCAGGCGTGAAGGAGGTGAAGGGTGGATGGAGTGGATGCGCATGATGAATGAGGTGCGCGGTGAGGGTGATGGTAGGCGTGAGGGAGGGTGATGGCAGGCATGAAGGAGGATGTAGCGCTGGGTGCACGAGTAGAGAGGAGCAGCAGATGTGCTGAGAAACAACCATGGAGAGGACATGAGGGAGGTAGATGTGTAGAGGATTTTTATGGAGTAGTTGAAGAATAAAAAGTGATGAGCCGAGTATGAGCTTAAGTAGGGGTTGAAGGAGATGAATCTGAGCTCTGATACCAAATGGAGTAACCGAATCCGGTTGTCCGTTAGTCGAATCCAACTATCATTGTATAATGAAATATGAATAATAATAATATATTGGATGATGATAAAAAAGGTACAATAGGCTCACCTCTTATATGGATTGAGCCAACATAGTGAAGGGTTACATCCTTTCACTAGTAATTAACTAACTTAATTAATATTTATTTTATATTTGTTACACATAACATGATTCGAAAGTTGAGATTAGGAAAATGTGCTCATCTCAACAAACATATCTTCAAAAATTTCCTCCTCCTCCTCGCTTAGGAAATCAGATATAAGCTCCGCAAAAATCAACAATTTTTTTTATTTTTCCGAAACAAACTCGAGATCGAATTCTTACAAGATGACAATCCAGTTATTGTACTTTCCCCCTATCATCCTTCTAGTGAGGATGAAGTGAAATGGATTGACATGGGCTACCACCAAGGTCTGGCGAAGGAGAATATAATGTCTCAATATTTGAACTACATGAACGGTAGCTAAGGAAAGTTTCTCCACATGGGAATAATGGATCTCCACATCTATAAGGTTTCAGCTCAAATAATATATGACATGCTACTGGAGCTCCTCATCCTCCTAAACCAAAACCATACCAATCGTCTCCATGGACGTGGCCACATAAAGTAAAAAATCACGGCTATACTCGGGTGGACTAATCACCGGGGCCAATGATAAGGATCACTTAAGCACATCAAAGGACTCCTGGGCTCACTCATCCCAGGAAAAGGTAGTGTCCTTCTTCAAAAGATGCATAAAGCCTCTAGTCAAATTGGAAAAGTTAACTACGAATCTTCGCAAGAAATTTGCCATGCCTTGCAAACATTGAAGATGTCTAATGTTTCTCGGGGGAGACAATTGAAGTATTGCCTCAACCTTTAAAGGGTTGACTCTTATACACTCCTTGGAGAAAATGAACCCTAATAAGCGACCAGACTTCACACAAAAGGTGCATTTATGAGGATTTAACCTGACCAAGTAATGGCAGCATCTTTCGAACACTAATCTCAAATGGTAGGAATGATGCATCCTCTGATGAGAATGAGCAGTAAGGTCATCCAAAAAGGTTTCAATAATTGATTTGAGATCATGGAAGATCAAGGTCATAGCTCGCTGAAAAGTGGCTCTGGAATTTTTAAGGCCGAAAGGCATCTTCCGATATGCAAAGCTACCCTAAGGACAAATAAAGGAAGTATTATGTTGGTCCTCGGGTTTGATATGTATCTAATTGTATCTAGAAAATCCATCCATAAAGGAAACTACCTCACTTCCCACATACTCATCCAAGATTTGATCAATAAATGGTGTGGGAAAATTATCTTTAGGACAGGCACAATTCAAGTCAAGAAAATCAATGCATATACGGATCGTTCCCCATTTCTTATCAACCAAAACAGGGTTTGAAACCCACTCCTTCAAGGCAGCGGGATAGATAAAACCAACATTCAACAGTTTTTCTATCTCAGCCTTAATCATGGGTGCTTTTCTAGGATTCACCACACGCAAGCATTGTCGAACAGGCTTAGCATTGGGATAAGTTTTAATCTCATGTTCAATAATGCAAGGGTCAATACCTGGAATTTCCTCATATGACCAATCAAATATGTCATGAAACTCTTTGAACAGCTTGATATACTCTTGAATCTCAACATGGGAAAATTATGCCCCAATATAGACATCTCAATCTTTCCAGGATCGTGAGAGATATTGATAGGAATGGTAGGATATATATTTTCCATGTTTCGATCAGCCATCGGACCAGGAGAGCTTAACGAAACCACAGGGCTACCAATTCTCTCACTAATAATCTCCCTAAAGTATTCACACTCCAAATGATCAAGCTCGGGAAGGAAGTAAGATCTATGATGCAACTCTTCCCAAGGTGGCTCAACCCCAGACATAGCCTCAATAATAGCTTCATCTGATGGAAAAAAACTATCAAGGCAGTCATGCGTGTGAGAAGACTCAACTGCCCATGCAAGTAGCACATATGGTTCCTCCCCCTCTATTCACAAAGAGGAAGGACTAGGCTCTCCAACACATTCAATATTAGCTTGATATGCTATCATTGCTGCAAGTAATGAAACATCTGTTCCAATAGGCTCACACAAAGGAATCGGTGTAGGAAGAATCCAAGGATCTTCCGTATGAGTGGTGCGAAAAGACACCGACGGAAACGACAATGAAGCCTCACCAGAACTACACTCGATCATAAGAATAGATGCTGGAAAACTAAAGGATACCATAAGGGATGGACACATGACAACAGCAACACTCCCAGTTGCCGGCTGAGAGTGCTCGACAATCGAGACAGAAACTCCTGAAGATGCAATAACACATGGATTCTTTAATGAAATTTGATCAATCGTACCTATCTTCCCATTAAAAAGAAAGAACACAACTTGAAATAGAGAGGAAGCTACGACTTTATTACTGTACATCTAATTCCTACCCACTAACAGATTGTAGTCAAGGGGTGCATCAACCACCTCAACCTCGATCACGACGGTCTTCCCTCCCAAATGGACCTTAAGAGAAGGAAGAATGTCGTGTGACCGAAACGATCTATCATCAAAGGCAGTCAACATGGTCGTGGATTTAAACAACTTGGGGGAACCCAAACCCTTCCAACATGCCAAAGATATCACAGAAGCAGCAACGCCTTTGTCAATCACAGTGCGTTTGACAGTCTTGTTAAGACATTCTACATGAATCAAGAGAGACAAAGAATAAGGAAAGTGAGGTTGTAGTCCCGTGGATTAAAATTTGATGACAAAGGAAGAGTTATCATCATTAACACCAAGAGAAAAAAGCAAAGCCTTCCTTTGTGAAGGACAACTCTAAAGTAATTCGAGTGCAGACATCGCACAAGGAGTTTGGCTCAAATCCTCGACAACAGAATAGTTTTGGGAAGCTCGGGCATTAGGATTGTGCCCCAAACACTTAAGGAATCCCTTAGGAATGCGAGGTGCAACTTTAGGTTTATCCATGGGTTTTTCAATACGCAAATGACTCCCAGGTGGAGCAGGTTCCTTTCCAAGGTCTAGTTTTGATGAACCATAGTCCTTCGCATGAGTCACAACCTTAGTAGCATGCATCATATTTATGCAACCATGACCATTACTAGCTTCCAGCAGATCTTGATCTCCACCAAACTAATCATGGGTCCTCGAGTTCATGTTTCGATTAGGAGGTGAAGGGTTGGTCATCACAGCTGGGCCCTGCACTATGAACCTTGAGGCTTCTTCTATCTGAGGGCACAAGTGAGTGAGGTGGTCATCCTTACGCAACTTGCAAGGAAACTTAACCTTACGTTTAGGCTTCTTGTCCCCACTAGAATTTTTGGCATTCTTCTCATTAGAATTGGCATTTTCATTCCTATTCCTACCCTTACAATTGTTTTTATCCTTCTTCTTATTCCTTCTAGTTTGCTGGTTACCTTTCTAGTCCGATGATTGCACCGAAAGCACATTCACCGTTTGGTTGGGTTGAGACGAAGCCGTGGCTTGTCATGAGGCAGATTGGTTGATAGATAATTGACTGACCTATTTTACAATCGAATCCATAGGTTTGGTACTCGTACAACCAACAATGCCATCGGCATGTGGTCCAGGTTTGACCTTAGGGTAAAAACTAGAACGCGGAGCGTTAGGAATGATCTCATATAAAAAACCAGATTGAGCATAAATCAAATCCAATTCCTATGCCCTAAAAATGGCTTGTTCCTTGTTCTGAACTCCAAATTTACAAACATCCTTCGCTATATAAGGTAGTAACGATTTAAGGAACCACTCGAGGAGAAACTCCGGTGATATGAAGGCTTTCATTAATCTCTTCCATCTACGCCACTCTTGGATATGGTCTGAGATATGTGTGGTTTTGTCTTTCCAAAATGTCGACAAGAGTTTTGTACCAATGTCATAACGCACTCGTATCTGGAAGTGGTTGAGAAAATTCATAGCTAGGTCATCGAACAAAGTGAATTCCCCCTAGGTAACTCTATGTACCATTTCACTGCAGGCCTGGTGAGGGTGCATTAAAACATCCTCAAACGGATCGAATCTTTGTGTAAGGAATTAGAAGAGCACCAAAGGTGAAATGTAGTAACATGTTCACTAGGATATTCTCTTGGTTTTCCCTCAAATTTGGAGATATCCAAGGGAAGCTTCATAGGGACAGCCGGCCAAGACGGGTCATAAGATACCAGATCGTTCATTAGTCTCAACAAGTCAAGAAAATTTAACGTTGCAAGGAAAGAAAGCCTAGGTTGAGCAGGTCGATGAGACACTCCCTGATAATTTTGGTTCATAGAGGACTGGATACTGTAACCACCATGGCCATGGCCATAGTATCCTCCTCCCATTTGACCTGTGTAGGGTGGTATGGAAGCACCATAATGTGGTGTACCTTGACTATTTGGGGATACAAAGTCATAATTCGAGGAGTAACTTGGTTGTTGATACTCGTACCCATAAGGTGAATAACTCTATGCATACTACGGTCCATAATATGGTCCATAAGAAGTCCCATGAGATGTCCCATGAGACACTCCATAAGTATGAATATGACCTCCAAAAGTAGGATTACGACCTCCTGAGACAATAGGAGGTACTTGACTCTGAGACACGACTACACGAGTAGCAACAGTATGCACATGACTCATAGCAACATTCGGGCCTGAAGGACCATGTGAATGAGGGGGAGGAATAGCATTCTAAGAAATAGGAATAGAGGATGAAGGGACATGTGAAACTATGTAAGTGGTATTCCCTACTGTCACTCGTCTTGGTTCTAGTATTTGAATAGGACTACTAGCACCAGGTCTAGGACAAACATGTGATGTGACCTCCACCGCTGGGATGGAGGGTGCAATCTGACTCATGTTCCCAAACCTTTCCACATGGAAATGAATAGGAATTCCCCCAGGCATAGTGTTAGGTTCAAACTCTGACTCGGCCTGCTATGCCAAATCATGTGTAGGAATACCAGATGTATCATAACTAGTGCTTGCAGGTTCATGATGAGTCTCGTTTCTCGGAAACCAATACTGATGACCTGTGAATGAGGGATCATACCCAGTGTGTGTAGGTATATCAGGTGAAGGATCATATGTAGGAGTAGGATCTTCTTCCCTAATCTCATGAGGTGGAGAAGGAAACTCAATAATTTCATCTTCATGATCTCCCATCGTGTGTGAATCAATGTGAGAAGTAATCCACCTGGACTGTCTGTTTCTCTCTCCCAAAGTAGGAGGAGATGTAGAAAGTGAAAGTCCTGCTAAACGATAAGAATGGCGAAGTGCCACACCCAAATCCACAATGACTCAAAAAACGAAAAAGACTCTTCTACTTATGCAAACCCTAAGCAAGCTAATGTGCACAGAGCATACACCTATATAATCTAAATCCAATCACAAGCAAATAAGGGTAGGATATGTGACCTCTTGAATGAAGTAGGTATGTCTCACCTAGGAGAGGCTTCAGACTCCCATACACAACAAGTGGACGTTCATGACCAATTATTGTGGCCCTCAACTTCAATGCATATAGCGACTGTGCTTTTCGACCCCAACCTAGCCAGGACACTTGTAGAATAACCCCTACAAAGTACCCCCTCGATAACCTAGGTAAGGAAACTAAGGTCATCTCAATATAATCAATGCTCAAGCAGATAATTGCAGGCGGGATTGACCGTATGGGTAGGGTAGCAAAGCATGAAACTCTCAAAAGAGCCCCCGGATACAAATACAATCCTGGAAATATCTCCGGTGCTACTCAGTTATGAATAGGGGTCATCCCAATCAATAACTTCTCACATGGCCTTGTGCTTAACTCCCTTGTAAGAGGAGGATCCTGAGAAACACTAATTATACCAAGGAATTTCACACTCTCACCTGGACAGACACATACATGTTGTTGTTTAGTGGTCTTGGAGAATTTACTCACAATGAACTATTCCAAGACCCTAAAATCTAATATTGTTGGTGTATCCTATCAAAGAAAATAGTGTAATCCATTTTAATTAAGCGTTGATTTTATTTGGATTTATTACTCAAAAAAGGTAGACGACCGTGTAACCAATGGTGTTATGATGCAACATGAGGCTAAATGCACAACTAACAATCAATGCAAATGCATTGTGTCGAATGAAAAATAGGGCATGCCACTACGTTAAATGCAAAATTTTATTCAAATGACAAATGCAATCATTCCTATATGAAAGCCTAATTAATACTTCTCTAAGCAAATCTAGTGCAAGTACCATGTAAAATGCGAAATGCAATGATGTAAGAAAGGAAATATTTTTGGATTTTTTGAATAAAAATGAGATAATGAAACAAAAGAATGACTCTAAGACCCCCAGACTCTGCAAGCACAATCAAACAGCATTCATGCAAAGCACTAAGGTAAAAGAGATCTAATGCACTAATCCCAAAACAAAAAATAAAAAATGCAATGACAAGAACATTCTTTAAAAAAAAAATTACCCTAAAATGCATCTCTAGTCAGAAACAGAGGTGTATACAGACTTTAGAAGTATCAATGGAGACTCATCAATCATCAAAACTCACCCAACAACATTCAATCTTCCTCTAAAAGGGAAAACTAAGGCATACGTGACTGTATGTAGAAAACCCGCATATGTATGTGGATATCTCAGTCAAAACTGCGTGTACATGTGACTGTGAGGCAAAAAATCGCAACAGGAAGAGAAGGAGATAAAAATGAAGGCAAATAAATAAGCTGAGACAAAATTCACACCTATCAGACACTACCGGGAAAACATGCCCCTAGACCCGACTTAGAAATAGATAAATCAGAGCAATTCAAGAACATTGAATACCGATAAAAACCCCCAAAGGACAACTACTAGGAACTCCCCAGCAGAGTCACCAATTCAGTTACGAAGACAAATTCCTATGGCTTGGGGTACCACAACAAACAGCTTGACTCCAAAAATCAATCATTTCCTATATGCAAGAGAAACCAAATATCTAACACTAAAGGATCTCAGTTCGTACCTTATTCCCGATGGTTGATGTAGATCCCCGTTGAGCTTTCCAACTCTAGCTTAAATTGATAAATTACTTCCTCAAAATTTAATAAACAAGACAAGAATGCTATATATAATTGTTTTAGACCTACTCTAGCATATATAATCAATAACGTATAAGCATTTGAAATCATCCATGGATCAAATATTCATTCAAATACACATTATTGGACAGAAAAAGATATTTCTATTAATATAAAACAGATATTACAATAGAGACAACCTCTGTCGGTATGTCTATGAATCAGAGAAACTAAGTCCCCCACAAAAGTGCTCCAAGGGACAAAGGGATGCAGACTCAAGTATAAGCTCTGGCAACAATGGACTATAGTTTTCTTGCTCTTCAATTCCTCATGCCTTCAAAGTATCCAAAGGGTTCCTTATATAGCTCTTCAATGGGGTAATGAAAGGTTGAATCTAAGCGATCTCAAGGCATATGGAAGGCCAAGAGACAAGTGAGTCAGATCCACATCAAGGAAAACTCCAAAAGAATTTAGCCTTTTGCACACAGCCCTATGTGCGCGGGTTTAAGGGTCAAATCCACGTATATACGCGAGAAAGGGATTAAAAGTCATGTATGGTAATTTTTTCATGTTTTTAGGGATGATCTTGGAAACATCAAAGGTACAAAAATGGTCCATGGGGTCTAAGGAGTCTGTAGAGGGACAGGGAAGGCCATACAAGTGTGATTCTCCATGTGTGGTAAAATCAGCTGTAACAGGTAAAAAAAGGGGTTAAGGTGAGATGGGGAACCTATATATTTGATAATGTGGCAATATGACTGAGGAAATGATAGATTTGGTGCTAAAAGAAAGGCTAAGTTCTTTATTTTTCCCCATAAGACCACAATCTAGAGGCGGAAGGTGTAGAAGGAGCAAGTCGACATAAGTTGACTTGAACGAAGACCGACTTAGTCAGCCGACTAAGTCGATGGACCGACTAAGTCGGTCAGCTGACTAAACTAGTTAATTAAGTCGGCTAACTAACAGTCATGTCGGTTCACCGAACCGACAGGTAGTTATTTTGTAACTATTTCTAAGTTGTATATATTAGGCTGTTGAGCCACACAAGAACTCAGTTCAGTTCTGTACTTTGTATGAACTCATTATAATAAGATATTCTGTTCTATCCTATCTGTTCTTGTCTTCTGTCTCTGTTTATATTTATGTATGTTTTAGTATGTATTATTGGTAACCTTATGTGATCTATGAGATTACAACATTGGTTCCGTTTCCGGTAGTACATGTCTAGAATATATGCTCACATATGATACCAGAGCAGGAGATCAAGGACTGGTGGGAGCGTAAGATTGCCAATTACTTACAAAATTACGCACGTAGGAACAGACTAACAGTTGCAGAAGCCAAATCCATATTTTTCACTGAGACACACAAGAAGTTTGTCGAATCCGTGCCACAATTACTGAAGCAACTCCTAGATGAAAAATACCGACGCAACTAAAGAAGAACAGTTGCTGGAGAAACTTATTCGAGGGGGTAGAACTAATCTGTTGGAGTGGTGTGAGATGATCGCCGACGACTTCTGTAAAGAGCAAGCAATCGAAGAGAGAACCTCAGTGGAAACTATAAAAGCCAAATTCTACACAGATTTCACTGACCAATTTCTGTGCTCCTTACCGACCCTACTGTTCAAGTTCTTGATAGAGAAAGGAGCAGGCCATATCGTCGAACCTCGACCACCATTGTACGAACCACCATCAAACACTAACTGGGCGAAGAAGCAAAAGTAGTGGGAGAAATTCATCGCTGAAAGGGAGTGGGAATACTTCCTGAGCAAATAGATAGAACTATCCGAGCTTTTTAAAAAGCGTCGGGTAGGCTATGGGGGGGTAGCTGGTCGTGTGTCGGAGAGGGAGCATAGTGGATACCAGTCGACCAAGCCAGTAATGAATAGTCAACCGACGAGGACTCAAAGGAATAGTATTGTATGAAAGTATGTCAGACATTAAGAGAATCGAAAGGGACGAACGACAGCAGATAAGGGAAGCCAGACATGAACGAGCTGATGAGCTGCGTCGAGAACAAAACCCTAGGGAGAACGACCGAGATGAGCATCCGCCAGAGTCGGGTCATGACCGACAAGAAGAAGGCGTAGACGAAGAGACGGCCCCTAAGGATGAGGAATTGTGGATAGAGCAGAAAGAAGCTCTCCAAATAATGGTTCCTGATGAAGTAACCCTGTCCCCAGCCAATCCACATACCATAATACATACTATTATTGAAGACGACCTCCAACTGAGAGTTGGTGACATCACAATCTGGAGTCGACTAGGTGATGAACCGTACCTGGGATGACACCTTGTCATACGCCGACCGGTCGAAGGGAACTGGGTGACCTTTCAAATGGCACCTTCCTTTCGGAGTATCCACTTGCTCCTACCGACACATGAAGGAGCACCCCCCCTGCCACATACAACTTTAGAAGATACCCAAGAGTCATACCTGAGCACTCAAGGTGACAGTGGGCCATCGAGAAGACAAATTATCAGCAATCCACTGCACAGTGAGAAAGAATCGACCACCGACGGAAGCATAAGTTCTGTCGACCAAAACCCCATCGTCACCCCCACAGGTTCGACTGTATCAACAACCCCACCTCTTTCACCACCACCCACACCACCCACCCCGCCAACTTTTGAGAGTACTGATAGTGATTCAAGCATGGGTCACGGAACTGCTCACATTCCTCTCTACGAGGGGGATGAAGACCCCAGATGACATTGGTTCGTCTGTGAGTCGACCTGGGAAGCAAACCAGGTCATGGATGAAGAACGACAGATGGCCCAGTTCGCAGGGGCCCTACGTAAACGAGACTTGACATGGTTCATGACATTCACAGAAAGGACTCCCAAAGTGACCAAAGTAGAGATAAAGGCGCAGTTCCTATCCTTTTTCAAAACCCCAGACACTAAGCACCTAGCAGCCAAAAAGCTGAAAACAACCCAACAGAAGCCAGGAGAAACTGTCCGCGACTATGACAAATGCTGGAAGGACCTCCTGAGCCAACTAGATTATGTTATTGATGAACAATTACTAATTCAATGGTTCCTTGCAAGTCTATCATAGAAATTTCACCAACATATCAGTCTGGAAACTTTCAAGACATATGAAGACACCCTGACAAAAGCTCTACAGGTCGAGATGGACGAAGATATCCCTGCATATCCAACAGACCACTGCCTGGAGGAACAGCTAGAAAATGTCCAGAAGTCTTTAAAAGAGTTGAACCTGAAGAATTAAGAGATTTGGTGTACAAACTGCTCGACGGTCGGTCATTCAAAAGATACTTGTCAACAGCAGTACAGCCGACAAGATGTCCGTTTTGTGCAGACTAAAGCATTTTGTGACATTTGCGAGGAACGTGGAGACCATTCTATAGCTGACTGTCCATACAACATGAAGAATGGAAAGGCCTCCTAGTGTGCCATCTGCGAGACAAAAAACCACAACACAGTCGACTGTCAACTGAACCTGAAAAATAGACAGAACTACCAGGCCGTCTACCAAACAAACGCAGTAGCACAGACTAATGAGCAAAGCAATCCAAACAACCAGAATGGGAAACAAACCAATGGCCGGAAATATGAACGTCGGTATGACAATCGATGACAAGGGTTTGGCAGAGGTCGATTCGTTGGGAATCGAGACATACGCACTCGTCGACCCAGCCAGTGCTTCATTTTCTATAAAGAGGGGTACAGATGCGCAGACTGTCCGTACAAGGACAGAACTGACCTGAAATTCTGTACGCATTGTGGAGTAGGCGATCACTCCTTGGAGGATTGTCCTACTATGTTGGAAAAAATTAATATGAAAAAGAATGTTAATGTCTTGTCCTGTGTACAAAAGCATGATGTGTTACATACTAAAAATATGCATATTGTCACTCGTCAAGGCACAAAAACAGGGCATGATAACCCCCAAATTAGCAAAATACAAGACACAAATAATTATCCCAACCCCATAAAACAAAAACACACCTATCAAGAGGAATCACACATATTTCAAAACATCGCACAGCAAGAAGACATTATTCACAGTCGACTTAGCACGACACAGCAGTTAACCCATCTCATTCAAACAGATGAGTCGGTAGCCCACTTCATTGATTTATTGCATCAAATCAAAAGTACTAACCTTGAAAAACAAACTAAGAACATTTGCAACCTAAATCAAAAAGACAAAAACGATGTCGACCCTCTAGTCGACCTGGAAATCGAAGGTTTTCATGTCCGATAAGTGGTGCTTGATTTCGGGTCTTAGGTTAATATTATGACCCGGGACACATGGGAAAAGATGGGAAGACCTCGACTCTATGAGTCAGGCATTTATCTAAAACTAGCTAACCAAGGTCTCATTGAACCCATTGGGGTTTGGAAAAATGTAGACACAACCATCAAAGGAATATCAACCAAGGTTGATTTCAAAATTATTGACCCAAAGGAAGGATCTAGCTCCTTCCCAGCCCTTGTAGGTCGACCTTGGGGTCGAAAGATGAAAGCTTCTATCTCTTTAGACAAAGAACGTATTAAGCTCAAAGGAAATGGCCAAAAGGTCATAGTAACTATCAATCCATCCCAAGGACAACCTTGGATTGAACCGATTGACGAGGAAGTCGATATCCGACAACTTTATCAGATCCAGAACAATACTGACTACACAAAACCAAATGCCCAAGGGGAGCTTTACTTAGGTAACCCAGACTCAGTCGGGTATAATTTAGATGCTGAACTCTATGACTGGGAGATAGAAAACTATGAAACACAAGCAAGAGGGTGCTGGACTATTCAAACAGTACAGAAAAAACCCACCCAACAGTGCTTCATCGTATCAATTATACCTAAATTTTTTGAAAAGAAACTCAGGGAACACCCTACCTTACAACCCACGAACTTAACCAATACTCAACTACCCGGTATAAGGAGAGGGAATCCCTGGTCATGCATGTCGAACAAGTCCCTAAAAATATTGGAGAACATGGTTGACTGCAAAGCTTAGTGGAAACATTTACAGGTCAAGCAGCTAGATGGTGGGATACCCATCAATCAAAACTATAGACCTAGACAACCACTTCCACCTTCTTTGTAGAACGGTTTGGAGGGAATAAGTTAACACAGGAAGCCCAAATCCCTATCTTCACTCAAGGCTAGAACCCAGAAGACCACATTAGGACTTGTGAAAAGGAGTGGAAAAGACTTGGTTACAAAGACGAGAGAGCCTGGCCCCATTTGTTTCCTTCAACCTTAGACGAATTACCTAACAAATGGTACAAAATGGAGGAAGCTAGGGGAGAAACCTTCTTTTGGCAGGAATTGAGAGACAAATTCATCAAAGACTTCCAGTTTACACCTCAAAATGAAAAATTGGATGAAACAACACATCAAATCAAACAATTCCTCCAACTGACTGTCAATCCACCCTACCCGAACCATCGATAGGTTAAGGACTGTAATACTATCCAAACTACATCTCGACCACAATCGACCCGCTTGCACTTAGAAAATGAACACACCACAGGCAAGAGCTTCAGATGGAACCCTCACCACCATGAAACTAACAAACCTATCTATTCCATATTGAAAGTTGAGACCACAGATAAACCCGACATTGACAAAATGACTGCAGCCGACTTTCCTGCTACATTCTCACAGTTCAAAGAGGGAAGTCGGCCGATCAATGAAGCTAAAGCACCAAAGTGGCTGGATGCAAAAGTGAAAACCAAGGAGGTCGACATTTCAAATGACGACCGTCCAAAGATAGCTAAGATTGGAGACTATTGGAACGAACATCAAACCACTGAAATCGTAAACCTACTTAGAGAGTTCCAAGATGTCTTTGCACGGGACTACAAAGACTTAAAAGGACTAGTACAAGAAATGGGAGAGATGAAAATAGATACTAAACCTGATGTCCAACCTGTTAAGAAACGACCTTATAAACTAGCTCATAAGTATAAGGAAATAGTTAAGAAGGAAATAGACAACATGTTAGCAACATGAATCATTTACCCCATTGACCAGTCGGAATGGGAAAGCCCCATGGTCGTACAGCCTAAGAAACATGACCCGACTAGGCTAAGAATTTGTGTCGACTTTAGAGAGCTTAATAAAGTCACACTAACAGATCCATTCCCAACCCCTTATGTTGATGAAATCTTGAATGAAGTGGCAGGACATGAATGCTACTCATTCACAGATGGATTTTCAGGATATAACCAAGTACCTATAGCAAAGGAAGACCAGAAGAAAACAACATTTGTCTGTGAATTTGGTTCTTTTGCTTATAGGGTTATGCATTTTGGACTAAAGAATGCACTTGTAGTCTTTTCCAGAATTGTTGTAAAAACTTTCCAGGAATACATCTATAAAACCATGGCAGTCTACTTCGACGACTGGACTATATATTCCACCCTAAAGGATCACTGCACATGGCTCCGACTTATGTTGGAAAGATGCCGAAAAATACAACTCTCATTAAACATTAAGAAATTTATCTTTATGACCCCCATTGGGATACTACTAGGACATGTTGTTTGCAAAGATGATATTAAGGTTGATTTTGCCAAGATTAAAATCATCCTCGACTTGAAGCCTCCAATAAACCCTAAAAAAGTTCGGGTGTTATTGCAACATACAGGGTATTATAGGAAGTTTATCAGACATTACTCCGACATGACCTACCCTCTGGAAGAGCTGCTAAAAGAAGATCAAGAATTTAAGTGGACAAAGGAATGCCAAATATCCTTCGACAAACTGAAGAGAAAACTATTCGAAGCCCTCATACTTAAATTCCCAAATTGGTCTACCAAATTTCATGTGCATATTGATGCATCAGGGATAGCTATTGGCGCAATCCTGACTCAACCAGGAGAGGATGGAATGGATTACCCTATAGTTTACAGTAGTCGAAAACTCAATAAGCCTGAAAAGAACTATTCGACCACTGAAAGGGAAGCCCTAGGTATGGTTTTTGCCCTTCAAAAGTATCGACATTACCTGTTAGCCAACCCCTTCATATTTTACACCGACCATCAAGCGTTGAAATACCTTGTTAATAAACCCCTTCATCATGGAAGAATTTGTCGATGGCTACTTCTTTTTCAAGAGTTTGAGTTTGAAGTAGTGGTCCGACCAGGAAAGCTCAATGTCGGGCCCGACCACCTATCCCATATCAACACAGGAGAGGAACCGACCGGAGTCGACAACGACTTGCCAGAAGCACGCCTATTTCGTATAGAAGCGGTACTAGAGGAACTGGAGGAGATTGCTAAGTTTTTAGAGACAGGTCAGGCACCAGAAGGTCTGAACACTAAGAAAAAGCAAATCCTAGCTATGAAGGCTGCCCCTTACAGCCTCATCAATGGATTTCTATATAAAATGGGGTTAGACGATGTCCTTAGAAGATGTGTACTTAACCATGAACGAGACCAAATCATGCAAAAAGCTCATTATGGACCTGCAGGAGGACATTTTCAAGCCGACACAACTACCAAGAAAATCCAACAGTCTGGATTATGGTGGCCGACACTTCACAGAGATTGTAAAACCTTTGTTAGTCGATGTGACAGATGCCAACAACTTGGTCAACCACTGCCGAGCACAGAAATGCCCCTGATATCTATAAACCCTAGTCTCACATTTGAAATTTGGGCTATCGACTTCATAGGACCATTCCCTGTCCCAGCCCGATGATCAGGTGCAAGATATATCATCACTGTAGTGGAATATGTTACTAAATGGGAAGAAGCTGAACCTGTCGAAACATGTTCAAGTGAGGTAGCTGTTAGGTTCATCTTTGAAAACATCATTACTCGATTTGGATGTCCACTCACCTTGATCAGCGACCAAGGATCACACTTCATTAACAAAACCATCAAACACTTAACCGATCAATTTCACATCGACCACCGTCGAAGTACAGCATACCATCCTCAGTCGAATGGTGCGATTGAAACCTTCAACAAAACATTGACAAAAGGGTTAACTAAAATATGAAATACCGACAAAGATGACTGGGATGAGAAAATCCCTGCAGTCTTATGGGCATACAGGACTGCGTATAAACGGTCGACCAACCAAACTCCCTTTCGACTAGTATATGGCCAAGAAGCAGTTGTCCCGCTACACTTCCGACAGTAGCCACCTATTGTAGCTCAACTACTACATATCGATGTCGAGCATGCAAGAAAGGATCGACTGTTACAACTCAGTAAGATGGAAGAACATAGAGTTATGGCTATTCAACACCAGGAAATCCAAAAACAACAGCAGAAAGCCTGGCACGACCGTAACATCAAGAACAAAAACTTGTCGGTCGGAGACCTTGCTCTACTCTATAACAGTCGAGTAAAAGGAAAACCAAAGAAACTGCACACAGAATGGATGGGACCCTATGTTGTCGAATAGATCCACCCTAATGGTTCAGTCCGACTAAAAACATTACAAGGCCTAGTATTTCGGAAGCTCGTCAATGGAGCCTGACTTAAACGATACAGAAACTGATTCCAAAAAAAAAAAAAATAACGACCGTAACTGTCACCCAAAACCTATAAAAAGTTAGAAAAATTCAAAAAACAAAACAATACACTCAAAAATACCCAGCATGACAACAACTCACCCCTTCGACAACCGACATCATTTTCATCGACCATCCTCATCGACCGGTCATGACGACCATTTTCATCACCGACACCGACCGTCGACCTCGAGAGTCCCATCACACATTAATGGCCTCGAGCACCAAACCAGATCCACCAAATCGCACTTGAGTATTGTAGTTGGACTGTCAAGTCCGCCATTAATACAACCAGTTCGACACTCCACCATTCCCACGCCTATAAATAATGGACCGTCGAAAGTTCATTCACCACACCCCTTACACACAGAGCACTCGCATCCTCTATTGACCAGCACCCACGAACCCTGTTCAAATTCCGACCAGTCAGACATCATGGCACCGAAACTCACCCGAGCCGTGGCTAAAGCAAAGGAGTTGCAGGCAGAGGACACACCCTTGGTCCAAAGACTGAAGAATATCAAAACTGCCAAAGTCCAGGAGGGTCCATTTCAGAAACTCTGGGCAGAAATCCAAGACTGGGCATATGAAGGAAGTAAAATGACACAGGCCGCTGAGAAAGTCCGGAACAGTAGCATTCTCTAGTACCCTAACGCACCATTGATGGCCAGCTTCGGTGGGATGAAGAAAGTAGCTGTTAAATTTATTATCAGTCGTTACCACAACGGCCGATTCTACTTCGACTAGCCGATTAACATCACCGGGGATGTTATTTCGACGCTTACAGGTCTGTCGAACAAAGGTGACCCTGTCCCAATTGGGATCAAGGAGGGACTCATCTAAGAACTTACAGGCACACCGACTGGGAAAAACTCTAAAGGATTAATGATAGGACAGATTGCGACCAGGACACCACAAATTGTGGCAAAAATCATCGCAATCACCCTTACCTTGGCTGGTCGAAGTAGCGACCTTAAATTGGAGATGCTGGAGGCGGTCGACACAATCGCCACCAACGAAAAAGTATACCTATGGGGAGACTATGTCGTCGACATGGTCAAAACCATCTGTGAACGCTGCCAGGAGATGGGAGGTATCATCAAATTCCCCTCCTTGATTATTTGGATAGTCATGTATCACTTATGTCCGGAAGGCAATCCAGTCTTTCGGGAGCCGACTAGATTTGAAATGCACCGCTTCAAACCCTTCTCACAAAAAGGCACCCTGCATGAGCTGGCACAGGGGAAAGTCTTCTTGGAAACTTGGTTCTAGTAGTTAAAGGTTCAGACGACGAGGTGGAGGGTGCCCCAAAACATCTGACGAAACCTCCCTGCTGACTCACATATCCGGTTAGCACTTGACCATACATCAGTATGGTACATGCGAAGTCAAGATCCCAAAGCACAGGACCTCGACTACTACCCGACAGTTGAACAGATTTTCAGAGAGTTGACCCGAAAGGCAGGAACAAAGGTACCAATTCTGGAGGCTGCCAAACAGGTCGACTTCTCTACCATCGAACCGCTGACAGACCAGGAAAAGGAGGAGGACTATGAGCTTAATCTGTACATTAGTACATTTGTGTCAGAGGATACCCCGACCGTGACCACTATTCGGGTACATATTACTGTCAAACCTCTGACTGCATAGGTCGTCAAACCCCAGCCGACAGAACAACAACAACCAAAAATACAAACGCAGCCAACAGTGCAACAGATAACTCCTCTGGCTCCAGCAATCGTCAAACCCACTCAAGAACCGACAGGTGAAGTCGAAGAGGACGACCCTGAGTATGCCCTATCCAAAAGCACCATCAAGAAGCTAGCTAAGGAGATAGCGGTCGCCAGGAAAAGACTTAAGACTCGTAAGCTTATTCTTGACTCGTCTGACGATGAAGAGGAACTAGCCGCCACGGCTGTTGACATTGTCGAAGATACTCGCACCAATAACGTGTCGGTTGAAAGCCAGTTTCAACGATATCTCGACGCAGGTGCCCCAGAAGGTCAGCCCAAGAAAGATAAAACACAACAGATGCCTGAAAACATCGTCGACCTTGTGTCGACCCCCCTTCCTCCATCCCTGACGCTTGTAGTCCAAGAACACACACCGGCAGAATAGTTGGGCAGCCCCATGGAAGAATATCAAAGAGAAATTCTGGAGGCACTAAGAGCCAGGGTCGACAAGGACGCTAAGCTTAGACCCTTCTTCGCGACGCTGCCTGCACTGTTCCAGTCGGCACAGAAAATACAGACAACCACTCCTCTCAAAGAAAACAAACAGATCTATGCCCAAGAAACAATGACATTTACTAGGATCGATGACGGAGGTGACGTGATTGGAGACATCCATTCTGTCACAGAGAAAATCGAGGCCGACGCCCAGAACGAACCACCCACGTCACCGTCGGAAGTAGGTATCTCTTCCGACCAAAGCCCACCAAATAGTCCCGTCACCCTTTTGACCCCTGACCATTCCCCCACTTCGTCTCCACCTCCACCACCATCATCTCCACCACCTCCGCCACCATCATCTCCACCACCTCCGCCACCCCCTAATTCACAACCAAACCCACCATCAGCCTCACAGCCGGAAGTGGTCATACCACCTCCTCAAACAGAAAAACCACCATCCCCCATACCCCCTCCTAAAAAAGAAACACCCCCGACTTCTATACCACCTTACCAAGTAGAGAAACCCTCGGCCTTCGTTCAACCAACCAAAAATCCCACTTCAACTACTGCAGGTACCCAAGAGCCACAGATAGACACCCAGAAGAAAAAGAAAGAGCACCATAGAACATCCAGCCTGAAGATTAGCCTAAAAGATGCAAGTTCACTAACCGACTCAGAGGTCGGCCAACTACTCAAAACCTTGGCCAAAGAGTCAAAGAAGAGGACGATCACCAAAAGTAAAGAGCTCAAAGACAAGGAGGCAGAACAGGTCGAGTTTCTCGGAAAATGCAGGTCTCTTGCATAATCTGTCATCCCAGGCCCAGTCGAAGACGCTACCGATCGACCCCTGGAAAGAGCATACCAGCTTTTTGAAGGCATGGTGTCGACTATACAGACACATCTCCAAGAGACTAAAGCAGAACAAAAGGAAGAGACCGCCCAACTCCTCTTGACCCAACACACTGCATTTTCAGAGGCTTACAAAGTCTTACAGGACCATATGGAGGAATCCATTGTTACTAAGGAAGTACTGAGAGACTGGCCTACTCATTATGGGCAAGTCTATCACCAGAACAGGCAGACAAGAGAAGGTATTCAGGCCTTGGAAGGACGTAAGTCGACAGAGTCAGAAATGAGGTAGACCATTGAAGAGCAGATTGTGATGGAGAATAGCAAACTGCAGAAGCTAGAACGAGAAGCTCATCAGTGGGTCCAGCAAGCCCTTCCAAACTTAGAGAAGGTCGACAACATCTGCCTGCAGATGAAAAGACTCCTTGATGCTGTAGAATAATAGAACCAAATGTTGGGTCCCAACATGGAGAACATTGCCGAAATGCCCATGGCAGAAAATATGTCGGTACTTTCAAATCTTACTACTCTGACGATCGACATCCAGAAAGCCTTGCAGACATGGACAGATTTCCAGCACCAACTTGCCATCACTACACCAGCAATAGTCGAAGTATGCGTCCAGAGAAGACCAACTATTTGTCTACACAGTCCACCTCAGTAGCAGTTGTAGGGTTTGACATACAACACATTTTTTGTACCTCCCTGTTTCTTCGGGAAGAAGAAATGTTTTGTTCATGGGGGAGATGTAGAAGGAGCAAGTCGACATAAGTCGACTTGAATGAAGACCGACTTAGTCAGCCGACTAAGTCGATGGACCGACTAATTCGATCGGCCGACTAAACTAGTTAATTAAGTCGGCTAACTAACAGTCATGTCGGTTCACCGAACCGACAGGTAGTTATTTTGTAACTGTTTCTAAGTTTTATATATTAGGCTGTTGAGCCACACAAGAACTCAGTTCAGTTCTGTGCTTTGTATGAACTCATTATAATAAGATATTCTGTTTTATCCTATCTGTTCTTGTCTTCTGTCTCTGTTTATATTTATGTATGTTTTAGTATGTATTATTGGTAACCTTATGTGATCTGTGAGATTACAACAGAAGGTAACCGAGGTAAAGTGTAAAGCGCTTGTGGTATTTGATGAAGGGTTCGACAATACATATCTTTGGAGTGAAAATATTGACAATAGACAATGAGTCTGCCGGGGGAAGTTGCATGATGAATGATAGGGTAAGTGATCAACGAAATGACCGTTGGGAAATATTAAATGGGGGATGTGATCAATGGCGTGCGATAAAAAGTTAAATATATCAAAGTTGGAGGATGGTTTCACACCTACAAAATGCATGGGAAGTAGATCAATCACAAGCCAACATAATTTTTACTTCCTTCGATGTGTCATGCGGAGAATCATTCCATTAGGTGAAAGGTAGTAGGAAAAAACCACCTCTCATGATCCTAAAACTGCTTACGGAGAATTTTATAAAGGAAAAAGGTCATGTGGTGCATGTTATTTATCTTTTTTGCATTGGAAGAAATGTTCCTGTGCCCTGTGGAAGTCAAGTCAGACATACCTTTCCAGTTGTCATTTTCTAGGTAGGACACATAGTTATCCTACTAGATTGTTTTTTTTAATGGAACGTGTAGGTAAATTGATACACAAGTCCATCAATTTAGCAACCCCAAAGAAGTTTTCAAATATAGGGATGGAGATATTTTTGACACTGTTATTTCCTTTGGTTTGGTGCATGAACTAAAGACAGAATTTAAAACCTTAAAGGAGCAAGGAATTGACGTCCATGGTGTCCATAGGTCTGAATTTCAACATTTGTTTCTAGACCATATGCTAACTTTCCCATATTTTATAGCCTAGTGTGCCTGTAACTATTCCAAGTTTGAGCATGTTATAATGGATTCAAATAGGTTCAAAATATTTTTCCCTATTAATGCCTTAGTTTTCATAGACTCACTACAAGTACCCCATTCTTTTACTCAAAAACTGGAATATTTCACCAAAGAAAATCTGATTGAGCACTTTAGACATGCTACTGTTGAAGAAAAACATTTGTCTTTACTCAAAAAGACTTAATCCTGATACTTGTGTTGTGACTAAACCTTTTCCCCTTGATGTTTACATGCTCAATGAAGAAACCCAATAGGTCATTTACTTGCTAAGACAATGTTTAGCGCTGCATACTCATAAATTTGTCCCAGAATTCCTCTTCAGTCTCTTGTTTAAGTTAAACATGTATCAGTCCAATTCAAAGTCCAGTCAGTTACATTGCCTTAAATTCGATGAGTTCCTAGCTGAAAATATTCATTCTCAAGTAGTGAATTTCCACATAGCAATATATTTCAGGTTCCAGTCTTACCAGGTTAGGATGTTTTAATTTCTCAATGAGGAAAAATTTCAGGTCCCAGAGATACTATTTAATTCTGAAATCAAGAACAATACCTTCAACTATATGAATCTTATAATGGAAGAAGTGTATAGAGTAATGTTCCAAAATAGGTTTCCTATATTTTTTCCTGAGATGGAAGAAATGTTAAAGTCACTCTAGATAAAAGAGTTGGAGATTGGTTCCTGGTGAAGGAACATACAATTAAGAGAGTCTATGGCTTTATTCACGAGCCATATATTCTTCCTACATTTTTAACATGTAGGATTATTTATTTGCGGTTCATCAGGAAAAACTTTATTGTAGAAAATGAAAACATTCTAAGATTTAGAAAGGATTTTGAAATTAAGTTTCCTTTGAAGATAGGTCCCTTTCTCATAAAAAAGAAGGTTGCTCTCCTAGTGGTTGAAGGATTGTTGCAGCATATGAATTTCATGAAAGCTACCAAGATTTATTGTGATCCTCATCATATTATTTCTCGAAGAAGGAAAAAGAATAAAAACAAATCATTTCAACATCAGGAGATAAAGGGGTTAGCCGATAGAGCTAACTTGATGGAATACGAGTTAGATGTGGATAATTCTGAAATTTTACCAGTAAATCCTTCTTCCAGAGTGAAATCAGTAACCATGATCATACCAACTCCTTGTAGGGTTGAGATAACTGGTAAAATAATTTTATTAGAAGTGATTGAAGATGAGGATGAAGACTCAAAAGCATAAAAAATACCAAATATAGATCCAGGGAAAGAGAAGGTTGAGGTTGGAAGCAAGAAAATGAAATGAAAACTTCAAGGGATAGATTTTGAGATTAAGGAATATCTAGTGATAATTTGTCAGATTTAGGAATATGACACAAGAGGGTGTATCTAGTGGTAAATTAAAATTAAGGAGTGATTTGTATGCAAGATATGGGTAGGAAAAGAATGTTTCTTTAGAAAAAATATTTAAATATTTATTCCAAAGTAAGAAAAAATTCACATAAAGAGACTTCATTGGTAAGTGTGAAGGTCCATGTATAAATACATTGAATCTGGTAGCAGCTACTCAAAACAAAGTTCCTTAAATGAGGCTTAATTTGCAGAAGATTCCACTCCCTACAAAAAATAATTTACACAAGCAAACTGGGGAAGTTCTTTACATTGATTTGATGAAAGCTACATTGGAAGTGTCAAAGTTACAGTCTATAGTACCCGAGATAGAAAATCAATTGAAATGGGAGAAGGTGGAAAATAAAGTTCATCAACAACATATTAAAAAGATTCAGGGTGATATTCTAGCTATGGATAGTGATCCAGATAGAGGACAAGCTATAAAGAAAATCATAGCTGAGAAGGAGAACACTATCCAATTATTGGAAAAAGAAACTAAAAATTCCATCCACTTAGTTAATTCAAGCCTTTGAGTTGACAGAGTTAGAGAAGAAAAAGGAGTCATTGTCGCAACAACTGAATGATTGTAAGGATAAATTGCTAAAGGTTGTTGGAGAAAAGAGCCAACGTGAAAAAGAAAAAGGTTTCATTATTGCTAAGATTGATGTTTTGAATAAAAATCAATTGGATTTGGAGAAGGAAAGAGAGGATAAAGAAAAAGATAAACAAAAGGAAATAGGTCAACCAAGCACATAAACGAGTATTGAAGCCATTGTTCAAGCTATGTCACAAGTCAGCTTGAGAGACGAAAAAATAAAGATTCTCAAAACAAAAAATAAAAAGTTGGATGAAATAACTAAGAAAAAGGTAGAAGAAAGATATTTGTTTTAGAATAAGAACAAGGAGTTGCTCGACAAAAATGATAAGTTAGCAAAAAGGATTTTAGGAGATTTTCCACTAGATGGTGCTAGACATCTTCTTTGGGATATGATTATTACAAAAGACACAAAAATAATACCTTATCTAAATTATATCAAAGATAAAGAGATGGTAATCAATGTGACAAGACAAAGTTGTACAGTTGTAATGGAAACTTTGGATAGAAAACCAACAGTTACAGCTAGGAACACTATAAATTTCCTTGATACTTTGTCTGAAGAACAGATGATAACAATGCGAATTAAAGATAGAATTGTTGTAATAACTTTGGAAAGAAAGGTTATTTGGAAGAATCATCACATTGAGAGTGTCCAAGCAAAGGAAGAACAAATGTTATAGCAAGTAAAGTCTTTCAAAGGATTATTTGTAGAATTATTTTAGAAAGGTCTTCCTCCTTTTTGGGATGAAGATGACAAGTTGATATCTTAGTCTGAATATTAGGCCTTGTTATTTAAATCCAGGTTAGATCATAATAAATTTGAAGAACTAACTCAACCCTTGACACGAAAAGTCATAATTGATATGCTAGGTGTTGAATTTGAACTAGTATATTCATTTAGGACAATTGATTCCCAAATTCCACCCATTACTTATGTAGATCATGTGTAGCTGATGGTATTGGATAAAGGGACGAAAAATATTAAAACGCCATATGGAGATCAACGGAAGACTATTGAAAAATTTGGTAGAATGAAATATAGGATACATCAGTGAAGAATTTCATTTCAAAGATCGAGCTGAATACATGACAAATACTACTTCATAGTGGAGTTATAAGTAAGACTAAAAAGTGAAAATATTTTCTAGTAATCAGGAAGATTTAGTTTGTCAAGGTTATTGCATAGATGTGATCAGGATGTTACAAAATGCTTATTTTTAGAATATAGGTAGTTAGGTATAATCTTGCGGAACATTTTTTATGTATAAAAAGATGGTTTTTAATGAAACTGGGGTTGGAACACATGATATTGAAGCTCATTTTATAAAAAATCTTTAAAGTTAATAAAATATCAAAGCCAAGTAAGCATTTTTCGGTATCATAGATTCTAGTGTTATTATTTTACAGTATGTACTTCATTTTTCTCATGTGAATGTGTTTCCTATTATCCTTTGGTTGTGGAACTATCCTTCCACAACTAAAGGATAAATTATGAGTGATAACATCTTGGCATCATTTTCGGGGAACGAGAGTTCAAATTTACCCTGGGGAGGACGACAATTTTCAAGAAAAGTAGAATTTCTATGGGAAAACAGGAGTTCTTGCATTTGAAGTTGGTTGTTTTTTTCCCTGGAGACTTCACATTGACATTCAATAAAGTTGATTCAAATATGAAATCCTAGATTTCAGAAGGATTCATGCAAGAGGTAATAGTAATCCTGAAACTTTACATGTTGTGGAATATCCATCAATAATTATAAGGAAATGAAAAGGGAGAGAACAAGAAGGTAATTGTCATTTAGAAATGTTTTTTTCTTCTTCTCATGAATAACTCTTAAGTATTCAATACCTTGATTTGGATGTGAAATTTGAAAAGTCTCTTTTAAAATCAAATTTGAAACTGATTTAAAGAAATCTATAGTTGATCAAAATAGATTTTAGTCTTACCTCCTAGAGTCTCTATGGAAAAAAATTCAAAAGACTATAACAACAGAAGAAAAGAAGTAACAAATTCAAAACCCTCATCTACAATTCATAATATTGTTCCAAAACCTCCTAGAACTATGGTTTCTAAGTTTTCCCCACTTACTTTACCAGTTGTTTTGCATGAGATTCCACAAAAGTATGCTGAAAGAATCACCCTAAATGATGGGGACGGAAATTTTAGATCCCAACAACATGTTGATAGATTTAATGATTTCATTGACCTAGAGGATTTAGACTATGATGTTGCCAAAATGAGGTTATCTGCCCAAAGTTTGTCTGGAGAGGAAAATAAATGGTTCAAAGATCTACCTTTAAGATCTATTCCTGATTTTGATGGATTTCAAACTCTTTTTTCTTGATAGGTGGGAAGAAAAGAAGAATCCTTTATAGACTCTGCCTCAATACAATAATCTAAAAAAGGAAATTTTGAATGTGTACATGAGTTTTCTAGTAGGTTTATGAGGGTGTATAATTCAATTCCTACTTATATAAAACCCCTTGTAGAAGCTACAAATCTACATTATGTTGATGCTTTTGAAAGTGATTTTGGCTTATTTTTATGGAAAGAAAATTATCTAATTTACATACTATGTTTAAATATGCGTTAGAAGTAAAGGAGAATTTAATGGCTTCTACTAAAATGAATCAAAGAGTTGAGACATATAGGATAAACATGACCAGGGAAGAAAATCAACCCTCAACCTCTTCTTCAATAGATGCTAAGTTTGATGTCATGATGAGAACCATGGAGAGACTTATGGACAGATTGGCCCTGTATAATAGGACTCAGAACAGAGATCACCCTAAGTGTTGGGCCTAGGGAAAGATAGGAAGAATTCAGTTATAATTCTATCCAAGTATGAGAAGAGTCAAGTTGCAAGAAGGAAAAGGAAGCGACAACCAAAGTAGATAAGGAAGAACAAAAGAAGGAAATGAAGGAAAAGGAGTTGCGACAGAAGCAGTCAAGGAAGGAAAGAAGGAAGGAAAAGGTATAAGAAGCAGTATGGAAGGAATATGCGACAAAAGAGGAAAAAAGGAAGATAAATAAGAAAGAGCTAAGGAAATAGTTGCAAAAGAAGAGAGTTTGCAACAAACGAGAAGCCACAACTAAAGAAAGGATAATGACAATGAATAAAACCATGTCAGAAGGCATGCAGTGGTGCAATAGCTAGAAAGTGACAGTTTAGAAAGATCATTGGTACGAGGTCGGCTAGATTTTAACCAGATTTTGATAACGGTGACATCTTTTGAAAACCAAGTGCAAATGGTATGGATGATCCACTATCAAATGAGTGTGAACAACTAATTCATCGAGATAGACATCGATAATATGATTAAGGTCATGAAAAGCAAAGGTCATCTCCTGCTGAAATGTAGCTACAACATTTTTAAGGCCCAAAGGAATCTTTCGATATGTAAATGTACCCCGAGGACAAATGAGGGTAGTCTTGTTTTTATCCTTGAGTTTAAATGAGAATACTTAACTCCGAGCACACCCATCCAAAATCTGATCTATCAATGGTGTGGGGAAATTATCTTTCAGACATGCCCTATTCATGTCTCTAAAGTTAGTGCACACATGGATAACTCCCTACTTCTTATCTACTAGAACCAGATTGGACACCCATTAAGTCAGGGGAACCAGATAGATAAAGCCATATTTGAGTAAATTTTCTATTTCAACCTTAATGACAGGCACCTTACGAGGGTTCATCATGTGTAAACAGTGTCTAACAAGCCTATCATTATGATAAGTTTTAATCTCATGATAGACAATATGAGGGTGTATTCTTGGCATCTCGTCATACTATCAAGCGAAAACATCATGGAATTCTTTAAAAAGCTCAATGCATGTCTTAAATTCATCGAGAGAACAATTTGCACCAATATCAACATTCTCTATCTTGCTAGGAAACTGATAAATGTTGATAGGAATCATAGATGATAAGTTCATCATGTTCCCTTCGGCATATACACCATGAGTGCCTAATGGGACCATGGGACAACCAACATTCTCTCTAAGGGTTGACCTAAAGTCATCACGCTCGATTTGTTCGAGCTTCGGGAGGAAGTAAGAGATATGGTGCAACTACTCACAGAATTTTCAGACCATTTATGGCCTCGAGAATCTCTTCATCTCAAGGAAAAAAATCATCAAGGAAATCACACGAAAGTGATGACGCAACCGCCCAAGCAGGAAGTGCAAAGAGATTCTCCTCTTTTATCTATGAAGAGGAAGTACCAAGGTATACAATAGGATCAAGAAGAACTTGATAACCAACCTCCGCTATAGAAAAAGACATAGCCATCTTGGTAGGTCTAGGGTCTTCATCCGAAGTGGTCGGAGAAGGGAGATTCTAAGGGTCATCCAAATACACAGTTCCAAATGGGACCAAATTCAATGGCGATGAATCACTACCAAAAGTGGAACCAATGCTAGGATTGGTGCTACAATATTAAAGGATTCCATCAATGATAGATACATTCCAACACCAACATTCTAATTTGTCGGCTGAGAATTGTTAATGACCGGGATAGTGGATCTCAACAATGTAATCAAATTGGAACTATGAAATGACATGGAAAATGGAAAACACGATCGCTTTCATAGCGTAGATCCAATTCCGTCCCAGTAAAATATTGTAGTCAAGGGGTGCACCAACAATTAACATACCTTTTTTGAGGTTTGATCACTTAGATAATTAAAAAAAATAAAACATATTATTTATTATTTTGGAAAAAATAGTTGGGCACTAGTACTATATGTTCTCTATATGTCTATCAGTTTCTGTAAGTTGATCCCATAATTTAGGCACTCAAAGGATGCACCCACAAAAATATATACCTTATAATTTGTCCCCAAAATAAAAAGTGTGCGTTAAAAAATATCTAACTTTAGGGGTGATGCACAATCATGGACTCCTTTAAAGACACTTTAGATGCCAAATAATACTAGAATAAACGGAAAAATATGACTTTAGGTGACAATTAAGGGTACTTCCATAACTTATTTGAAGATTAAGTAAAAGAGAAAAAATAGGTAATTGAATCAACTTTCATAATATATAGCATTTATGCAGAGAAAATGTGTGTAAATGATTATAAAATTAGTTTCCATGAAATTGTGTTTTCAAATTTTCAGCACATCTTAACATATATGTTTGTGCGGGTGCAACAATATAGAAGGTAAATGATGTCGATTTGGGATAAAATCTTGCAGACATATAAAGGACATATGGGCCTAGTGCAACACTATTTATTCCTAATTTTTCATGAATTATATTTTATTATTATTAATTATTGAAGTCACAAAAGCTTGAAATTAAAACGTTACGTGCAACTGCGACACTTTAGTGAGGGGAATTAATGAAATCATTGATTTCTAAATATAAGATTGTAGATCTTGATCTTGTCTTGTGCACCATATAGTTTTATTGGGAAATGGTGATGGAAATCAAAAGTTATATAACAAACAATAGATGTATCTATTTTTTTAAACTGACATGTGTCATTTAGAAAAATAATTATAAATAAATAAAACATAGTTTTGAAGGAAAAAATTACATATTCAGAATCGTAAGATTGTACTCTACAATATTCTAGATTTTCATAAAAAAATATTGTGTATGTCATAGCAAAAGATGCCATCTAAACTAAGCATATTGATAGAGTTCTAAAATACAAGCAATAGCCCTGGTTTATTTGTCCTAGCCAATAGGTTCGGTAGTCCAAATTT
>LPNX010270308.1:499054-513092 GCA_001517045.1 Pseudotsuga menziesii
ATTATCATCATCACCCTCATCGTCATCATCATCATCATCATGGTCATCATCATCATCATCATCCTCATCCTCATCATCATCATCATAGTCATCATCCTCCTCATCATCACCATCATTGTTCATCATCACCCTCATCCTCATCATCAACACCATTCTCATCATCATCATCATCATCGTCAACCCCATCATCATCATCACCCGCATCCTCATCGTCATCATCATGGTCATCATCATCATCATCACCCTCACCCTCATCATCATCATCATAGTCATCATCCTCCTCATCATCACCATCATTGTTCATCATCATCTTCATCGTCATCGTCGTCATCATCATTATTATCATCATCATCACCACCATCATCATCCTCATCATCATCTTCATCATTACCACCCTCATCATCTTCATCATCATCACCACCCTCATCCTCATCATCACCCTTATCCTCATCATCACCATCATCATCATCCTCATCATCATCATCATCACCACCACCCTCATCACCATCATCCTCATCACCACCCTCATCATTGTAGTCATCATCCTCCTCATCATCACCATCATTGTTCATCATGATCATCATCATCGTCATCATCATCATCATCACCACCCTCATCCTCATCGTCCTCATCCTCATCATCATCATCATGGTCATCATCATCATCATCATCATCATCATCATTACCCTAATTCTCATCATGATCACCATAGTCATCATCCTCCTTCATCATCATCACCATCATCGTCATCCTCATCTTCGTCATCCAGGGATAATTTTAGTGGCGAATTTTAGCCCAGTGGGCTATTTTTCCATGTTTGTCTCCCAAAAAATATTCATCATTTTGCATATTTTGAAGCCCTGTTTCACCCAATTTTTATGGGGTAAAAATTTTCCACCCTAAAAATCGCCAAATTATTATATAAACAATATAAAATCCTTGGAAATCAAAATATTTTTTGAAAAATATCCCCAATCATTTTATAGTTGGTGTTTTAAGAATTGGTAATATTTGCCAACATTTATACACTTTTAAATAAGTATGGTTCCTTAAAATCATCCCTGTCATCGTCACCCTCATCCTCATCATCATCACCATCCTCCTCATCATCATCACCCTCATCCTCATCATCATCATCACCCTCATCCTCATCATCATTATCATAGTCATCATCCTCCTCATCATCACCATCATTGTTCATCATCATCTTCATCATCACCCTCATCCTCGTCAGCATCACCATCCTCATCGTCATCATCATCATCATCATCATCATCATCATCATCATCCTCATCCTCATCATCATCATCATAGTCATCCTCCTCCTCCTCCTCCTCATCATCTTCATTGTTCATCATCATCATTGTTCATCGTCATCATCATCACCGTCATCATCATCACCGTCGTCATCATCATCATCATCATCACCATCATTATTGTCATAGTCATACTATTCGTTATAGAAGTTTAACACATTTCAATCCAAGTTTGAAATGCATTTGATATTTAATATTTTAATATTTGATAAGCATAGATAAATGTAAATTGCATATTCAGTGAGTACTAAATCACATATGCGATATTATTCCATATGCACTAAATCTCATATGCATTTTGGAGAACATGTAAAAAACCTGCCCGTTAATTAAAAAGCATTGTATCAATTTCGCATATGCGATATATATGCCAAGTCAAATAATGCCTTTTGTGTATCCTCAATCATAGGACCTGCAGGAGGATATAGCCGAGGGGGTTTTGGTGTGCATGGAGGGCGTGGCACATGGTTAGGATCTGTCCTGGCCCCTTCCCTATCTTGATGTATCTCATGACCAACACCCTAGAAGCCTAAGATATCAAAGTAGCTAACATGTTTCCCTAGGACGAGTTCTGCATACAACTTCCTAAGGAAATAAAATGGGATGTCCCTATTCCCATGAGGGTCTTCATCGAAGACCATATACCAACGATCCACCCAATTGGCCTTTATATTTGGTTCAACGCACCGGTCTATGGAAATGTGTGCTCGACTAGTGGGTAGAACCAATCCGATGCTAGGGTCCCGGAATAATGAAAATAATTGGTCTTTTGTAATTTTAAGGCCTTTGATGTCTTTATAACTCAATCCATCAGAGTAATATTGTCTCCTGGATTCTCTGTACGAGCTAATGTTGTACAGAGCTCCTTGGGCATTGGCAATTGTGTTTGTTATCGTGTCCAATGCATCGACTAAAGACTATCTCAAATGATCCCCCCCTATAATAGATGAGCTAAGGCGCCTCAATGACTCCAAACGTAAAATAATATGTGAGTTTTGATCTTGTTCCCCCTCCGGGTTTGGGTTTGGTTTCATGTTTGGGTTAGGTTCTGGGTTATTAGAGGGTTGGTTTTCCACATTATCTTGCTAATTTCTGTTATCTGTTAAGATTTAAACAAAAAAATACAACTTGTTTTACTTAATCATTCTTTCATTTCATTCAATTTTTTTATTATTAAATTTGTTTTAAATAATTATAAAAACTATGAAATTAAGAAAAACAATAAAGAATTGAAAACTAATTGAAATGGATAAGAGAGTTTACCTTCCATTGGAGCCAATCCACCTCCAACTAGACCTCCAACTCAACCTCCAAAAGGTGAAACACAAATCGTGTCTACGTTTTTTCACCCACGTGGTTTATCGATCTCCCGATGCTTCACTGTGCAAATGATATTTGAGGCCCCACGGCCTCTGTTTTTTTTTTATAGTTTTCAATATCGCATATGCGATATATCGCACTTGCGATATATATCGCACTTACGATATATATCGCATATGTGATATATTGCATATGTGATATTTAACTTTTACAAAACACATATGCGATACTTCCTTATGAACCTTAGCCTTGTGTTTGGGCTCGGGTTATTCCAAACGTTATTTGAGGCCCGCAGCCTCTATTTTTTTTTTTAGTTTTCAATATCGCATATGCGATATATCGCATATGCGATATATCGCACTTGCGATATATATCGCACTTGCGATATATTGCACTTGCAATATATCGCACTTGCGATATATATCGCATATGTGATATATTGCATATGCGATATTGAAAACTATAAAAAAAAAACAGAGGCCGCGGGCCTCAAATAACGTTTGGAATAACCCAAGCCCAAACACAAAGCTAAGGTTCATAAGGAAGTATCGCATATGAACCTTAACTTTTACAAAACACATATGCGATACTTCCTTATGAACCTTAGCCTTGTGTTTGGGCTCGGGTTATTCCAAACGTACCATCAATAATGCATATGCGTTCTCGATTTGCACTTTGGAAGTGCGTTTCGGATTTCTTAAGCGGCACTAAAAAGTGGAACCAATTTTGTGCGAGTGCCCTTTAGATAGTTAAGAACATTTTCAATAGAAAAAAATTATATATTTGAAAACGTCATTCAATTTCTTACATTTCATTTTTTTTCTCATCACAAGATTCATTGTGTATGCATCAAATGTGTCAAAAGAGACCCTCATTAGCTTGCACACACCCTTTGTGATTTGAAATATATTTTACTCACTTTAATAATAAATATTAAAATGCTCGAAAAAAATATAAAATAAAATTATTCCGCACATTAATCATAAGTATTAATAAATTATGAATAATTACATATCATATAATTTATTATTAAAATACATCAATTATTTAAAATTCATTTAGTTTAATATTACTTTATTATTTTGATAATAATTATGGTTAGTTAAGTTTTGAGTATTCTAATAAAATCTTAAAGCAAAGCACATAATTCTTTTCTTTTATCTTAAAGCTAAATAAACTAAAAATGATTTCAATTAACCATTATCATCATTATAATCATCAATTCTATCTTTTAATTTTTAAATTAAAAAATATTGATAAAGTATTTTAAATATATATATATATATATATATATGAATTTTAAATAATTAAAAAATATTGATTAAATATTTTAAATATATNTTACTCAATTTGGTTAGTTTGTATTGAAGTGTTTTCCTAATTCCTATGCTATTTTCTTTCTTTTTCTTGTTTAGTTTGAGTATTTTTGGGGGGTTTTATATTTTATTGTTATTTTTATATATTGAATTTTTAGGGTTTACCATCTTAATTTTTAAGACTTTTCTTGTTTATTTATGTATCTTTTTAAAGTGATATTTTAGGTTTTCATTTTAAAAGATTGACAAAATATATTTAAATGTTGAATCTAAAATGTAGAAAAACTTATAAATTGTGAAAACTTAAAAGAAAAATAAACAATAAAAAAATGTTTGTACCTACATGTGTTTGATTTTTCTACTTAAATTAAAGCCACAATTTAAGTGGATATAAAATCTTACTATTTTATTATTATTTTATTAAAATATGTTATATTACATTACATCACAACATCTTCCTTATACTAAGATATAAAACACCTCTTACACACAATGTGTAAAAACATCTTTAAAATAACTAATAAAAAACAGTATAAATATACAATAACAATAAAGTAATATTATAGGATCCTATAAAAGTTTGTCCAATAAGAAACACTGTAAGTCTGTTAAGAATATACTATTAATTGAATCATGAATATTGTATAAAAAATTGTTGTTTTGAGCATTTTTGTTATCATTTATTACTTAGAATTTTTTGAAAAAAATAAATATATATATATATATATAAACAAATTATGTTCATTAGCCCTTGTTCACAGTGTTTGGGCTATATGGTGAATCCACTTAGAATGTGAACCACATGAAAAAATATATATAAACAAGTTCATGAAATGCATCTAGCTTATTTTATTTTATTGGAGATGGAGTGACCATATAATTAGGATACCAAAGAATTGAGTAAGATAACCATTTTTATTATACAAATTTAACTTTACATAAAAAAATGAAGAAGGGAAATTAAGAAAAAAATTACTTAAATTTACAGAAAGATAATTGGGATGAAGAGAGACATTCTACAACCTAGTAGGGGGAGACGTGTAACTCCTTCAATGCTCATGTGACATGTGTCTCTTTTAAAAAATAATAAAATTTTGTAAAAACTAATAACTAACCTACATATATATGATAAATTAAAAAGTTTACAATTTAAAAAAATAATAGAAATTTCATCCAATAAAATGTGTAACTTATGTGTAACTTATGAGTGTTCATCTTGAAGCTCACATGTCTGTTTTTTTTAATAAAATATTATAAAAAATATCCTATTGACCATCAATATTGAATTTGTAACCACACCTCATTTGAATTTCAATTTCAACTATCAAACAAATCCTACAAGGTTTTATGTTTATTATAATTCTGATTACTATCGTGACAAATACCTCACCTCACTCTCTAGTTTCAACCCAAAGCCCAATAGAGATGGTTGAAAATAGCATCTCACTAACCATAATTTTTTGGCTTGTGGGATCAATTATAATCTCTTTCTTTGGTTTCAAAGGAGCATCATCCAAAAACAAAAGGCAGAAAACCGAGGTGATATTTGGAGGTTATTTGGTTCTACTGTTTGCTTCTATGGCTTTCATCACTTTCCACCATTTGTTTCTTTGTCTCCTTGATTCGCGACCAATGTGGATCTGAGCATTATACAACCACAGTAAACGCGCTTTTATATGTACGTAGCCTTAGTGTAAACGTACCATAGAATGATAGAAGTCATTGCAAGACAGGAAAAAGAAATATCCGTTGTGTGGGAGATATTTTAATTGGAGATAGATTTAATTGGAGCATTGAAACGATAAATTTCGTGTTCGAAGAAATATTTTACATTTATAAGAAAATGGTAAAGGGTAAGTTTCAATTTTCAAACATATAATCGATCACTTCACTTCAATATTATAGTATAGACAGATTGTGCAAAGCTGCAAAAATTGTTCATAGATCTGATCTTTTCCACATGTGTTGGTTGGGGGTTATAGGCACTCTTCACAGAAGTATAGTTAAATCATCCATTTCTCTGTCAACATGTTCCACAAACAGCTGGAAATGCGCCCAAAACGACTATATCAAATTTGACGGTATAACAAATTTCCAGCTCTGGTATTCCTGAGGACTGAACCGACATGAGGGGGAACGAGTGTCTGAAAATATCTGAATCCAAATATTGTCGAGATTTGTCTCATCGGTTGCTTAGCTTTGCAGCTTTTCAATGGTGGTAACGACACTGACCAGTTTTTCTTTATGTATCTTCAATGTTCCAGGTAACAACTTCTGCGTTGCAAGAACATCGATGCGAGCAAGATTATTAAGCAGTCTATTTAACCTAAATTCTCGTCCATCACCACTAGTCAGCACTGACCTGATTCATTCCTTTTTGACAGGGGGATTTGGAGCTCATGGAGAAGTGGGAATGCCATGGAATGGATTATAATTCGTACTATGGAAAGCATCTCTGACTTCCCCATCATAATCATCATTATCGTTCTAGAAATCTGTCTTTCTCGCATACTGATTTCTGGAACGAGAAACACTGATTTCTAGAACGATGATGATCATTATAATGCCATGGAGATGTTGTCCATTGTGCGAATTATAATCCATTCGATGGCAATCCCAAATCCCCATAAGCTCCAAACCCTGCTGAATTTACTTGTTTGAAAAATAAATTAGGTATCCATGAACTAGTATTTATTTAATATAGATGTAAATATACGGATCATTTCGCAAGGATCGAAGATGGAGGGTCTCCTAGCTATCTTGCTTGCTACCCAGAAGATGCTACATGTAACACTCAATATACTTAAAACTGTGTGGATTGTGCAGATGGTAAGGTTTGCTGCTACACCAAAATGAAATCTGTATATGTTGATGGAACATTTGAAACTCAGCACCAGGACCTACATGTAACATTCAATATACTTAAAAGTGTATGGATTGTGCAGATTGTAAAGTTTGAGGCTACACCAAAATCTATAGATGTTGATGGAACATTTGAAACTCAGCACAAGGCCCTATCATCATTCACTGTTAATCCACTTGTTTTCTATTTGGAGCACAATAAAACTTTCAAGGTTAGTCAACATGTTTTATATTTGGAGCCCGATAAAACTATTGGTAAAGGCTTAGTTTTGTGACAATCCAGTCTCTCTAATTCCTCTACAGTGTCAGGCTCAGGTGCAGGTTATATGAGAATTTCAGTTTTTTATGCGCATTAATTGTTAGTGACAGCCATTGATAAACTTCTCTGGTAAGATTGAATTGACATCGAAATACATAACATCTGCTTTTTCTTTCAGCTGCTGAAAATTAGGCATCTTAGCGCAAGAAACTTATTTTAGTCTTATGGTTGGTATATGGACAGGTTGCTTATTTCTAAAGTGCCATTCGAGGTGCCTGGCATGGTCACTGAAAGTTTGGTTCAAATAGAGTTTGTGCTATTTGCGATGTTTCTATGGGGGCTGCTGAGATTCTAATACAAAATTAGTGCTGTGGAGGTTTCAGCCCAAAGCTTTCCTGGTGTAATTAGGAGACGATTGGAATATGAACCGTGTTGAGAAGATTGGGATTTCAAATGTCGTTCAAGACATTTTAAGTTAATTCACATGGTAAAATGTAAGAACAAGAATACTTCAACTTTATCTTCCAATATATCATTTTCGTTTATGAGTTTCAAGCATAGAATTTTAAAGTTTCTTATGGCAGCCATTAGAGAATTAGGGATTAACATATAGTAAAGAAATTATGGAAATTATATATTTATATATATTGTTTATGGTTAACTTTTATTGAGTTTATTGATATATTGGACTTTAATAAGAATAATATTTGGTTTACTTTAGTATTTTAAAAGGGATAATATTTGATTTACTTTAAAATCTTGTTAATTGGTTCACATTATAATAATAAAAGTGGTATATCCTACCTTAAAAAAATGGCTCAAATTATATAAAGAAATATAAATATATAAAAAATAAAGTTTGATGTTTTTATTATTATTATTATTATGTGATAGTGTAACTTTATTTTAATATCAATTTTATTGTAAATTTTTTATTTATATATTTACAATTTTTTATTACAACTTTATATATTTATAATTTTATTTATTTATATAATATTTATTTATATTATATATAATTTTAATACAATTGTTTTTAATATATTAAAATTTATTTCTTTATTTATATTTAATAAAATATAATATTATTATTATTTATTATAATTTATAATAAATTATAAAAATGTAAATGTAACCCATATGTTATTAAAGAAATAACATGATAAATCATTGTTTAAATGTAATATAATATATATTATTACAATTGATTTTAGATAATAGGTGAATCAAATTTCAAATAGTTAATATCATTATATATACAAGAGAACATGTCAAGCAAATTTCAAATGGAATAATGCTATCAAACCCTAATAGTTACTAATATCTAAAAAAAGAATTAATTAGTATATGGAATGAGTATATCAATACCTAGAACGTAAGATATACATGGATTTCTTTTATTTACTAATGAACATAACACTTTGGATTAGGAGATAATTGAACAGTTTGGATCACGAGATAATTGAATGGTTAAGTTTCGTTAGTTTTCCATTTTAAAGCAAAAATAAGAGTTAGTTTTAGAATTCCAAGTGATAAGTGACCATTTATTTATAATAATATATAAGTGTAAATTTTGTTCATTAAAATATAAGTTCTTATAATTATTTAAATTTGATTTTTAAATTATAAATATAGATTTATAATATAATATAAAATTAACAAAATTATAATTAATTATTTTATATTTACATAAAAACACATAAAAATAAATCAATTTATATTATAAGTTTGTCTAATAGATTGAACAATACTTTTAATACGATAAAATTACTATAATTTGCACTTTCATTTTAGGTATAACGTCACATGACAATGGAGTAAGGTTAAACTACATTACAAATTTTAGATTTATTTTTAACATTATTGTCAATTTGCAAATGTGTTGATATATTTTTGAATGATTATGACTTGCATGAAAGTCTATTACAAAGGATTCTAATTTTGTCATAATATGTTTTAGATTAGAAATTATGAAAGATTATTTATTTATATTTTGTGTTTTAAAGTATGTTTGTAAATTCATATAAATAGAATGGAATGATGTTAAGTAAACATATCATTAACTTAATTGTTATTTTATATAAATTTATTAATACAAATTTAAGTTTTTCAAAAAGATATAATTAATTTATTTAAGTTTTAATTTCACATGCAAACGTTTCTATTTACCAATTAATTTATTTTCAAAATAATTTATGAGTTCAAATGCTTATAAACCTTTATTACTAACTAATCAACCTATGATTAAATATCCTATATGCTTCTCTATGTCTTATTAACTAATCAACCTATGATTAAATATCTTATATGCTCCTCTATGTCTTATAATCAATAACATGCTCCTATTGTACAAGCACAAAATCAATAACATGGGAGACCATACGCTTCCTAACCTAGCTTTAAATTCCATCCAAAACTACCTAAGGCTCAAGCAAGGTTGGCATAAAAATACGTGAACCTCGTTAAACCATTAGGAGATCGATGAAAATATTGCATTGCAAAATATTAATAACATTAAAAATATTGTTACTTCTAAGTTTAAAGAGAAAATGTGGTGTGAGAAATATTTAGAGGCTAAAAGAAANGGGGGTCATCAACCCTACTCTAGAAGATCAAATACTTTAATAATAAGGATTAAATCAAGGGGGTCATCAACCATAATAGTAATCGGTATGTTTAAAGAATAAATATAGTAATAATATTAATGATGAAAGAAAGAAAGAAAAACTCTATCCATTATTATTTATTATTAAAAGATAATAAATAGTACAATACCTACAAATGTCTAATTAGGAACTAGTTGAAAATTCCTACGTTAAAGTATTAAAAATTACCCCAAATTATTAAATTGGGTTAAATCAAGAAATCAAGGTTTCTTGATTTAACTGTCCCTTTGACTGAAAAGTCTGTCTATAAAGTCTGAAGCCAAAGAAAGGCTTGGGGTTCTGAGCTCTCTTGTGGGAGTCATTATTCTTCCTGTTTTGCTCTCAATTGAATTCTTGAAGAACAATTTCCTAGAAGAAAAATTATAACTGATTGAGACCTGATATACCAGATAGGAAACCCTACCGTAGGAGCTCTAAGCTACTTGCATGTTGGATTCCAGCTCGGGGAAATATGGATTGAAACCAGGAATGATTCTGAGTCATGGTTTGGTGGAATGTGGTATTTCCCAACTTGATTTGGTCATCTAATACAAAGGTCATATAGTTTATGAATTGTTAATGTTGGTTATTTGAGTGTGCAGGTGCAGCCATTAAAGAAGCTTCAGATTACAGGTATGAGATCCTATACTTCCTATTCTATTTTTCTAGAATAAAAGTTGTATGAACTAGGCAAGGGTTCACATTATATGTTCTAACCCTATGTGTTTGATTTTTGTTTAAATCTTCTAAGGCTTACATTTTAAATTATAACCCTAGGCTGTACTTTAATTCTTATGCTATATTTATCCAGGTTTATTCATTTAGATTACTTCTGCAAATTTTAACTCATTTATAAATGTTTGTCAAGGGTTTTGCACCCTAGTTTAATCCATGTATTACTTTTACTATTGAAACTGTATTAAATGCAAACTAGGTTTTATTTCAGATCTATTACCTATATGTTCTTTGGCCTATATACTCTACTAACATATTTCATTTGTCAGCAGAGCCATGTTTGAATAATTATCAGTTCAGATCTATGGTGCCATTAAAACATAGATTTAATTTACTATTATCTACTTCTAATAACAAGAAAACTAACTAAGAATACTATTGGTATATAACAAGTAAACTATTGGTATATATATATAATAAAACTTATAAAATAGAATTATAAATCTAGCTATCAGCACCATATTAAATCTAAGACAAAAATCAAACAAGACCTTTCAAGGTCTGCATAACTAAATAAACGCTAAATACCAAACCATTTCCATTAAAATAACATCATCATAAGAAAATAAGTAGAGTAAGTATCAAGACCATTCATTGGTCTAAAGATCAAGTTATTTTTCTACATTAAATCCATAGCTATATAATAAATATGCACCATAAGAATCACATCCATAAGTTACAAAGGCCCGAATAAAATACACATTATAAGTTATACGCAATAATTATTTAAATAATGCATGCCTTTGTTTCATATAAACAATTAAAACCATGTAATTACATTAAGGTCGCAGGAACGAATCCTGTAGACAACCATTGCCATTTTTCTTACATAAACTACGATACCCTATGTATTAAAATCTACAATAAAGATTAATACACAGGAACCAATTTATAAACCTCATCATATTCTTATACATAGTTCAAATAATTATACAAGAGATGGAATGAATCGAATCCAGTGGGCACTTAAGCCCCAAATTGCAACCACCCAATTTTACAATCTCATTGTATTAGCAACGACCAGGATTTGAATCCCGTAGAATCGTTCTACTGATTTATCAAGGCCACTCTATACAGAGAGTTTATGTGGGTTGTAACATTAAAATAAATTTGCTACGGTGAGGTTGTGAGAACCTCACCCTTCCACACCTATGTAGTAAGCATGGCCTCTACCACATTAAATAAATACACAGTCCCCTAAAACTAAACGTTGAGATATCTTATGCCCTATCAACAAATCAACCTACAAGCAACGATAGCCATTCAAGGTTTACACCCATGGTTCTTTTACTTTTCACATTATATATTAAAAACCAACTGTAAGTCTAAAACCCCTTCGCTATCGCATCCACAATGGAGAGTATTGACGCCATGAAAGGCGTGTCCCCAAATCCATCTTGCTAATAGGGTATGCATCATTCTAACTATTAAAAATCAATAAAGGAAAATACTATGCAAATAATAACGAGGATTGAAACGCAACATTTGAATAAACCCAATGCTTATAACGATGGACGTAAATAATTTGAAAATTTTTCTATAAATAGTAAAAAATTCAAAACATTATATATCATTTGAAATTTTTACCCAATTGAGCTCAGAACTTCGAACGCGAATTTCAAGAGTTTCGTCCAGCGAAATATGACACCGTTTTTTCCAGGTAACTTCCCATGCTCTGCTCTTCCATTTGCATGTAAATTTTTTCAATTTCCATGGTCAAAAATTGATTTCTAGTCCATTCTAAGTTATTCTCTTCGGCCCACGCAGAAATCAGGGATTTTTTCGCGTATAGGGTTGGCTATACGCAGAAAAATGGCCCAAAGTCGGATACATACACGGCTGTTTTACAAACAGTTGCTTATGTAGCCATGTTTAATGTTTTTTAAGGCAAATAATGACCAAAAATCAATGTAAATGTGCAGGATGGTTCTAGAATGGAGGGAGAGAGAACACGGGGATGTAGAAGAAGCTATACGGGGTGATATAATGGCTCAACAAGCTCTTTGTGCATGTGGGCTATAAAAGTTTTGGTGTCTTGGAGGCTTAAGGGCCAAACCAAGACTGCTGCAGATGGTAGTATACTACTGGGATCCTGACTCAGAGTCTTTCCATATCGATGGGATGTCCCTCACTATAAAGGTGGAGGACATAAACTTCATTACAGGATTGTCCCAAGGGGGAGAAGTGGTGAACCTATGTTCTTGCAGTCCCGGAGGTGGCCTCACCATTGATGAGTATATTCATGTATACTGTTATCCGGACATGGAGAAGGTTGGGAGTCAGATCCCAACAAACTCCATACAGGTACTAGGCCTGAAGGCCATACTACTAACACTCGACAGGATAGCAGGGCTAGCCTCACTCCATTAGGCCTCGTGGCCCTTAATGTTCTATGCAGTGGAGTGCATGAGACCCATAGTTTACGATTGGATTGCTACACTATTGAGTAACATGAAGCAACAACTCAAGGACTACAAGATGGGCAGGGTTCAAAACTTCAGTTTCAACAGTATATTGAGCATTTTCTAGGGCTCAGCCCTAGATTTGACGTTCCTTCTTAGGGGTTCGAGATCCGGCCCAACGACGTTGGGCAGATGTGATGCGTAGACTGGGCGGAGTTAGGGTGTCTAACAGCTACCCAGCTGATTTCTTTCCATGGTGGCGGCGACAGATAGTTGCCATCAATGATTACCCCTGTGTGAGGATATATTTTCAGGGAGATTTCGACATGCCCCTACCACCAGGATCAGCATATGGTGACATTGGTAATGAATCCCAACCCTCTTTTTAAGTTTTTTTGTGTTTTTTGATATATGGAACCAAAAGACATGTTTTTGCATGCTGACACATAGCGAAAATCTATCATATGTATGCAGATGTAGGACCACGGTGGCGTGATGCTTTTCCTTGTCATAAACGAAGGGGACGAGGAGATGACATTATGGGTGTGGATGCGGAGCGGATGCTCCAAAGCATCCATACAAACTTTGTGCAGCTGACACATAGGGTACCCATGGTACAAGTCGAGGACTTGCCTGAGGCCATGCAGCATCAGGTGGTGGGTGTACCATGAGCATGGGTGTGGTTGTTTCGATGGCTAGCTAGAGCCATGGTGACTTTCCATGATCAGATCTGTAAGAAACTTAAATAATAACAACAAACAAACAAACAATATATATATATATATATATATATATATATCAATATGAATTATTAATATTAATACATATTGATATTAATAATTAATAATTAATAAATCGTTATTAGTAACAATCCTGAAATGAGGCATCCTTTCATGCATAGTATCCAAAGTTCCTTTACAATTAATATATATATGGCACTCACTTTGTAATCTATTATCATATCAATTCTATCATCAATTTATATATTATTATGGCTTATTTAATATTCCAAGTCTTTGGGTAATATTATTTGTGTAAGCGAATAATTATTCGCTTCAAGTGGTATCATAGCCTCGTTGGCTAGATCTCGGCCTTTGGCCATATTTTTGGCTTTTGGCCATCACCCAGGGTTTCCCCAAAAAATAGGACTTTGTCCTTAAAAATAAAAATAAATTAAAAAAAG
>LPNX010270308.1:513101-594346 GCA_001517045.1 Pseudotsuga menziesii
GTGCATAATAATAAATACAAAGAAGCAAGTGGGATTTGAAGCTAGGTGGGGAAGGTAACACTTATTCCTCCCAACCACCCAATCTACTTGCATTTTATAAAAGTATTGGAAAAAAATAAAAGTCAAGGACTAGAATTTGTAAGGTTATATATTATTTTATATAACTTAAGTTTAAAAATAATAATAATAATTATTATTATTATTATTTTATTAAAAAAATAAATATTTTTGGAAAAAAGAAAGGCTATTTGACCTAACAAGAAATAGTCAAAGAAAGTTTTTTCCAAAAGAGACATATTGAGAATTATTAAAGCTTTTGTATCTACCCTTCTAGAAGAAATGAAGACAAAAGTGAAGTAGAAACATAGTCACAAACAATGGCAACTACATATTTGGAAATGAAGGCATAGCTACAAACAACAGTGGATGAGTTAGAACAATACAAGGCGATCAATAAAAGTCTACAAGCTAAGGTTGAGATGAAAAAGTGGTTGAAAGAGTGGAAAGACGATGAGAATCACCACTTATGGAATCAGAATCGACAGCTAGAACAAACCATAAGAGATAACACAAAAATGTTATCTGATCAGGATAAAGAAATATCATGTTTAAAAATTCATAATCAAAACCTAGAAGGCCAGATCAAAAAGTCAAAAAATGACAACAAATCACCGTATGGATGCGATAATGAATTAGAAGAAGAAATAAAGCATCTAAACAAATTCATCATGGAAAAAGATGTTGAATTGGCGCAAGTCCGGATGAGGTTAGAAAATCAAGGAGCAGAGTTACGTCATCATAAACAATAAAAAGAAAAAGTCCAGCAGCAGTATGGCAACCATAAGAAGACACATAAGTAAGAACTGACAAATGTCAACAAGGTTTTATCAAGCCATTCTGAAGAAATTTTCAGATTAGGTAATCATAATAAGACACTAGTCACAAAAATTAAGAAGTTGAAAAGTAGTTGGAAGACATAACTATCTACGAAAGACATTGAAGGAAAACTTCTAGACAAACAGGAAGAAAATCATTGTATCAGAAGGCATAATGAAGATCTTAAGGAACAAATTAAGAAGTTTAAATATGACAAAAAATCACATGTAGAAGTGATGAAGAAGTTTCAAAATGATAACATGCAGTTAGAAAACAAGTTGGAAGAGATATAGAACAAAACCTTAAAACCTCAAGAGACGAAAACACAACTTTCTACTCAGATCAATGCTAAAAAAATGACACTCATAAAAGACAATGACATTGTGAAAATTCCATATCGACACCCCAACCATAAAAACAAATATTCTAAAAAGTGGGAAATGTCGAAATATAGCGGTACCAATGTGATCAAATCTCCTAACGATATATCAGTATGGAATGCCAACAGTCCAGAGCAAATCAATTTGGGATGGATTGATTCATCCACATATCGTAAATTGTGCTCAACTCTTAGTAGTTCGTATCGACATGTTTCGTCAGCTATGACACCACAAAAAATGATGCAGAAACATTATAAGGCTTTGAGGACAAAGCCTTTCTAAGTGAGTGGAAATGTAACAAACTTAAATAATAACAAAAAACACTATATATATATATCAATATGAATTATTAATATTAATACATATTGATATTAATAATTAATAATTAATAAATAGTTATTAGTAACAATCCTGAAATGACGCATCCTTTCATGGATAGTATCCAAAGTGCCTTTACAATTAATATATATATGGCACTCACTTTGTAATCTATCATCAATTTATATATTATTACAGCTTATTTAATATTCCAAGTCTTTTGGTAATATTATTTGTGTAAGCGAATAATTATTCGCTTCAAGAACCCCCTTCCTCCTCCCCAGGCTTAGATACCTGGGAGTGACACATTTTTGTACTACCATGTATTATATTTTGGTGGCTCGGAAGCCCCATTTATGTATTATGACACTTATGTATTATGATGTCACATTTTGGATGTTTAATTAATTTTTTTTATGATGATCGGTTTTATTTATTTACATGTGTAAAAATGTATGTTTGTGATGAGCTTATGGTCTGTGAAACAAATGCCAATCTAACACATAGTTAGAATATGAGTCAGCAACTTGATTATAAATTCTTGGAACATGTATGTATGTTATGTTGTCAAATTGTCATTCTAACAATCTCACACATAAGAATCTTCGTAATAATGTTGGTTCCCTAACATGATATAAGCCATTTAGTTGTGACACTATTAACTGTGAATCAAGACGTACCTCAAGAGAGATAACACCATGCAAAATGGCATCCCTTAGAAGCTCGATAACGACACTATATTCAGAAACATTGTTTGAAGAGGGCCGTAAACATATGTCTCCTGAAGACAATACCTGACCCGTAGGAGTATAAATCACCCAAGCAGCAAAGGCTTAGTGTTGAGTGTGATAGCTAGTACCATCAGTGAATCCTATATAGACGAAAGACTCCATTGACATCTGCCATAAGAAACAAAATCTAATCAACAACCTGATCACCATAATAAAAACCTAACTATGCAAAATAATGTACAATAATATACAATAATCAGCCCTGGCTCATAATCATGCATAGTACTTTTTAAGATAGAGCCCATTTCTAGGCTCTGCCAAGGCTATCCCTTCGTAATCTACTAGCTCATAGGCACCCTTCTCTAACACATGTTTGACAACGTAAGGACCATGCCACATGGGGTTAAATTTTCCTGCCCCCAAGGGTTTTTTAGCTTGATCCCACAAAAGGACCAAATCTCCTTCACTAAACTTCCTCGGATGGAAAAATTTATCATATTGGACCTTAACGCGATGCTTATTTACTTCTAGAGCCACTAAGGCATCTCGACGCTGCTCATCAAGCTGCTCTAACTGGACCAAACCTTCCTCCAATGGGGAAGAGTCTGGTAAAAGCTCTATGGCTAGCTTCAATGAAGGGATCTTGCATTCAACCGGCAAGACAGACTCCACTCCATGTACAAGATAATATGGAGAGAAATCGGTGGTAGTCTTAACCATAGTTCTATAATCCCACAAAGCAGGATATAACATGATATGCCAGTTGGTCTTGCTTTGTACGATGGTTCATTGGAGAATGGATGTAAGTGATTTGTTCACTACTTCAACTTGTCCATTCACTTGAGAGTAATAAGAAGAGGAATGCTCCTGCTTATACCCTAACTTCGAGGCCAAATCTTCCATGATTCCATTCTGAAAGTCCCTACCATGGTCAGTGAAAATCTCCTTCGGAATACTGAATTGAGTAATGATCTGGTTAAATACGAAATGTGTGGCTTTCTCATCATCGGATTTAACTGTGGGAATAGCCTCAGCCCATTTCATGAAATATTCAACAGACACTATAATATGATGATCCCCCGCAGCTGAAGCTGGGTTGCAATCCATGAAATCAATCCCCCATTAGTAAAGGGACCAGCGGTGATAATCAGATGTAACGGGGCAGGATGTGAGTGCATATTGCGTGCAAACACCTGGCAAGGGTGGCACTTCTTGACCGCATTGACACAATCTTTAAAGATCGACGACTAGAAATAACTCAGTCTCAATATTTTTTGGGCTGTAGAAAGCCTAGATAAATGACCACCACACGCCCCTCCGTGGCAATCATTCAGCACAAGCTCATCCTCCTCATGAGTTAAACAACGACGTAAAATGGAATCTACCCCACGGCAGTACAATGTGTTATCCACTATAAGTTAGTTCTTAGATACGTGACGTAACCATCGTTATTCATCCTGTTATCCCTAAATTTGGACCTATACTACGGGATCCAAGCTCAAGGAAATCTTTGTTTGAAAATTCTCAAATCAAATGAAATCAAATGAAAAATACAAGTAGGTATCAAACCAGGATTAGTAGAACCTCACAGTACTAGCAGGCACTAGACTAGTATTACTTGTTTATACAGTTTTCACAATTTAAGAATGAAATCAAATCATCACATAATTTACAATGGTATATATCAAATATGGGTAAATACAGGTGTTCAGAATAGGATCAAAGTATATGATAGGCTGGTAAATTACTGAGGGCTACAAGACAAACTGTAGAAACCATATAACACAACATACAATACAACATTCAAACGTAAGGATTCTATGATCCTGAAGACATAAAGTGAAACTGTTACTGTGTATAAATATATAAAGATAATTTATTCCCTTGATAAGAATTATAGTAATGGATTGTGAATGACCATATACTTAACAAAATTACCAGAGAAACAATTCATGCATTACAGAAACAAATCATCATCATACTTCATTCATAAACAGAACCTGTTTTTGAAGCTGCAAAGAGTTTATGATATACAGATGTATTTACAGATGATCCAACATATCTCCCAAAACTGCCAACCTCTTCTCACTAGTTCGAGAGCTGTTTTTGTACCAAAAAGGTTCTATATAGAACTAACAATAGATCCTATAAGTTTGGATCGACCTCATTCAAAAGTGGGAAGTCAATCCCTTAAAAAATGCTTTTACACTACATGTGTCCTACAAATGTCACACATAATATTATGAGTTTAAAATCAAACAACTTTAAAACATCTACAAGCTTCTAGAAGCTTCAGCTAAAGTGGCCAAGTCATTAAGCACCTGGGAGCACCTTTGGAGTCTAGCCAGTTCCATATCTTTATCATTTTTCTTTTCCTGGGCTTTGAAATGCCCAAGTTGTCTCTGCATAGCTCGTTTCTCTTTAAGGATATTTCTGGAAACCATCAAAAGTTTTGAAACTCTACCTCCTTTTCTTCCATGTCCTCTTGTAACCTTTTGTTTTCCACCATTAGCTTTTCATTGATATCCTGGAAGTATCTGGTCTGTTCCTTATACGGTTGAAGGGATCTTTGAGATTGACCAAGCTCTGGAGTAATATCTATATCTTCCTCTCTCATACAATATTTTTCTTCAGGAAGATTTCTTAGTTTTGAACCTTCATCAAGCTTGTTTTGTTCATCTATACAAAACATTTCTGGTATGGCACCTGCCACTCCTTGCATGTCAATAAATTCCTCCATATTCTCAGAATATTTATCTTCTTCTATGTTTATTGTCCCTTCACTTGCTGCGTCTTCTATAATCACAACCTCTTTAGCATCTTCCTGTACTATTCTTTCTTCTATCTGCAGTTTCTCCCTCAATCTATTTCTTGGTTTACCCTCCTTGAATAGCTGTTTGCAAATTGTCTTTTTAGAAGCAATACTTTTAAATATGTCATTGAGATTTTCTATACTTTCTTGTATGCAGGGTGTTTCAGGGTCTACACTGCTCTGTACAGGCTTATTAACAGCACTCATTTATTTATTCTTATCCTTCTGATCTGTCTCTGTAGGGTTTACTATTTGCTGGCTGGCATCATCAATCATTTTCTTACCCTTTTCTTTAGGGTTCTCACTAAAACCTAGCTTTGCCAAAAAAGAACCCCATGACCTTTCTTCCTTTTTCAGCTGGGTTAAAACCAACAGATTAATTAATCCCTGATGATAAATTGATCTGGCCGTATGTGATGGGTGGTTTTGTACCTTAGAAATCATTTTTTGAAGGCTCTTAAGTAGGTAAAAAGGAAGATTTAGCTATGTAACACCTTGAATATGCAACAGCAGTTTCAAATGACATTTTAAGACTCGATCATACCTTCCATCGCAGGTAATATAGTTCTGGATTACTTCTAATGGCACTCTCCACGCTGGCTTCATCCTATTGACATGAACTTCGTTCTTCCAATCACGTTTTTCATTACCAAGGATCAAAAACTCACTGAAGTCTTCTTTGAATTCTTTTTGTTTGAACCACCTCTCACCTTCTGCTGGAACGTTGATAGCTTCAGCAATAGAGTTTTCATTAAATATCATGGTTAAGCTCTCTAACTGGACTCTGTCATCATCATAATTCTCAATGAAAGCCATTGTTAATTGGGAATGATATCCCTGCAATTTGTCACAGAAGCTAAACCAACCTGACCTCTGTATCAACCTAGCAGACCTTGGGAATTGTTTAATCCACTTTGTATTGTTGGGTTCCAATCTGCATATGAAACCTCCAGGCCTTTTCTTTACAACCAGCTCTGGCTCCTCCTCTTCGATTTCCTTTGACATTTTGAAACCCTACAGGGATTTCAACTTAACTGTGTAGAATAATAATACTTTATGTCTCAAACCAAAACAGAGATAGTTTGCTGCATATGGCTCTGTGCTAACATCTGGGATGTGAATACATCTCTTCTTGTGCTGGAGGTACAAATCTGTAAACTAACAGAGTGACCACTCTAATGAGATTTGTATTAAACTAATGGTGGGTCTTACCTCTGAAACCTTTGTCAAACATTGAACAATACCAAGGTCTTCATGCAGTATGGTTTTGAACAGAGTATTTTACACTGCGGCTGAGTGCTCAAGAAAAACAGTGTTGAAACTGAAATGTAGGTAAGCATATGTACAGTATATTATAACCCTGAACTTACAATCTCTAGGGTTTGAAAATAAACCCTAATTTTCTGCATACCCACATAATACTGTTCATAACCAGGAAAATATGTCAATAAAAAAGCCTTCAAAATGTATATCCTGCACAGGAAATTTTTATACTGCTGTATAGTCTTCACGCTGTATATCAAGCCCAGAATTGCTGAAAATGCAAGGAAATAGATGTATATACTTCAATCCTAACCCTGTAAACCCTAGGGTTCAAGCATAAACCCAGATTTCCTGAACATTGTATAACACAGCTCGTGAAGATAAACAGTGAATGAAACCAGTGCTTGAATACTCCTTTTCAGCAGAACAATGAAACACGTTTTAGGGAAAAATGTACATTAAGATATTTCTGCCATGATGACCACCAGCATTCATTACATGAACGGTTTAATTAATGAAAAGACAACACCTGTGCTCTTTCATTATTGCTACCGTATTGACTCATTATTTCATGGTAAAGAATATAAAGACATATAAAATGTCGAATGCTTATGATCCAAACTTATATTCATGACTATGAGAAAGGTTTATATCGATCAAATATTTCATGAAATAAATCATAAACCTTTAAAAAACAAACCATATGTACATTATACCATCAGAACTCAATATGCTGCACGCTCTCAATATGCTGCCAGTTTGGAAAGACGCTGCCAGTTTGTAAAAATTCATCCTGTAACACATACTCCTTTGCACATACATAGGTTTTTAGTTGATGAATGGAACTTTTGATGTTTTTAGGTAACTAAGGGAATCATAATGGAAAGCAATTAATCATAAAACATAAAACAAAATAAAATTAAAACAAGAAAAACCAATCCAAATAAAAAATTTTGAAAATACACACTAGGAACAACCCTAGAGATAACACATCCCATGAAAGGTGAGTAGGGACCTTCAATGTTTGCAAATATACGACGATATCCCCATACCATGGATCCAAAGTTGAGATTAGGAAAATGTGCTCATCGATAAATGTATCTTCACAAACTTCCTCCTCCTCCTCACTTGGGAAATCATATATAAGCTCCGCAAAAATCAATGATTTTTTTTATTTTGCCGAAACAAACTCGAGATCAAATTCTTGCAAGATGACTATCCAATTATTATACTTTCCCATGATCATCCTTCTAGTGAGCATGAACTAAAATGGATTGACATGGGCTACCACCAAGGTCTGGCAAATGAGAATGTAGTGTCTCAATCTTTGATCCGCATGAACAGTATCCAAGGCAAGTTTCTCCACATGGGAATAATGAATATTTGCATCTACAAGGTTTTGGCTCAAATAATATACAACATGCTCATGGAGCTCCTCATCCTCTTGAACCAAAACCATACCAATAGTCTCCATCGACGCGACCACATACAGCAAAAAGTCACGGCTATAGTTGGGTGGGCTAATCATGGGGGTCGATGATAAGGCTTGTTTAAGTGCATTAAAGGACTACTGGGCTCGCTCATCCCAACAAAAGGTAGTGTCCTTCTTCAAAAGATTCATAAATCCTTTAGTAAAATTGGCAAAATTAACCACGAATCTCCCCAAGAAATTTTCCATGCCTTGCAAACATTAAAGATGTATAATGTTTCTCGAGGGAGACAATTGAAGTATTGCCTCAAACTTTAAGGGATCGACTCGTATACCCTCCTTGGAGACAATGAACCCTAACAAGCGACCAGAATTCACGCAAAAGATGCATCTATGAGTATTTCACCTAACCAAATAATGGTGGCATCTTCCGAACACTAATCTCAAATGGTAGGAATGACGCATCCTCTGACGAGAATGAGTAGCAATGTCATCCAAAAAGACTTCAATAATCGATTTGAGATCATGGAAAATCAAGGTCATAGCCCGTTGAAATGTGGATCTAACATTTTTAAGGTCGAAAGGCATCTTCCGATATGCAAAGGTACCCCAAGGACAAATAAATGCAGTTTTATGTTGGTCCTCGGTTTTGATCTGTATCTGATTGTATCCGAAAAATCCATCCATAAAGGAAAATACCTCGCTTCCCACACACTCATCCAAAATTTGATCAATAAATGGTGTGGGAAAATTATCCTTAGGACAGGCATGATTCAAGTCATAGAAATCAGTGCATATACGAATCGGTCCCTACTTCTTATCAACCGGAACGAGGTTTGAAACCCACCCTGTCAAGGGAACGAGATAGATAAAATTGACATTTAATAGCTTTTCTATCTCAGCCTTAATTGCGGGTACTTTTCTAGGATTAATTGCATGCAAGCATTGTCGAACAGGATTAGCATTGGGATAAATTTTAGTTTCATGTTCAACAATGCGAGGGTCAATACCTGGCATTTCCTTGTATGACTAAGAAAATACATCATGTAACTCTTTAAATATCTCGGTATACTCTTGAATCTAATCATGGGAACATTCTGCCCCAATATAGACATTCTCAATCTTTCTAGGATCCCGAGAGATATTGATAGGGATGGTAGGAGATATATTCTCCATTTTTTCATCATCCATCGGACCAAGAGAGTGCAATGGAACCACGTGACTACAAATTCTCTCACTAAGAATCTCCCTAAAGTCTTCACACTCCAAACGGTCAAGCTCAGGAAGAAAATAAGATCTATGATGTAACTCTTCCCAAGGTGGCTCAATCCCAGACATGGCCTCAATAATAGCTTCATATGATGGAAAAACACTATCAAGGAAATCATGTGCGTGAGAAGACTCAACTACCCATGTAGGCAGCACATATGGGTCCTCCTCCTTCGTCCACGAAGAGGAAGGACTAGGCTTGGCAACACACTCAAGATTCGCTTGATATGCTATCATTGTTGCAGGAAATGACACGTCTGGTTCGATAGGATTACTCAAAGCACTCAGTGTAGGAAGGATCCAAGGATCTTCCATATGGGTAGTCCGAAAAGACATCGATCTCAATGAAAACAAAGCCCCACCGGAACTAGACTCGATCATAAGAACGGGTGCAGGAGAACCAAAGTTTCCCATAAGGGATGGATAAATGCTAACACCCACACTCTTAGTTGCTGGTTGAGAATGATCGATAATTGGGATAGAAGCTCCCGATGATGCAGTAACACTCAAATTTTTGAATGATGATTGATCAATCGTAACAATCTTCCCATAAAATGGAAATCATACAACTTGAAATAGAGAAGAAGCTACGAGATGCATACTATACATCCAATTTCTACCCAGTAATAGATTGTAATCAAGGGGTGCATCAACCACCTCGACCTCGATCGCGATAGTCTTCCCTCCCAAGCGGACCTTAAGAGAAGGAAGAATTTCATGCGGCCAAAACGATCTACCATCAATGTTGAAATATTGTAATTTCAAAGAATATTCTATATGTATCTTTTTGTGGTCCCCGATCATCCTACTGAGAGAACCGCTTGTATTACATTGTACCCCGATGCTCCTAATAAGAAGAACTAATAAGATTCATGAGTTAGTCCCCTCTAATTTTAAAGGTGGGTCATCAGCACCCCAGTGTGGTTACTTGAGCCTACATGTGTAACTCGAGCCTACATGGTTTGAATTGATCCTACATGTCAAATGAGTTAACTTAAGTGAACGGATGAATATAAATAGAGGTGTAGTGCTCCTAATTTGAGACACACGCTCTCACTTGTGTAGCGCATTAGTGGAGAAGAGAAGTAGCTGGAAAAAGAGGAGCATCAGGCTTTGATCTCCTTGCTAGTTTTATCTTTTATCTTTTATCTTTTTGGGGCATCTATATTGAGGAATCTTTTGCTGGGTTTTTTCCTTTAGGGTTTTCCTAGGATAAATCTTTCTGTTCCTTTTGTATGGTTGTGCTTGTATATCTTTCAGTGATCCTGTTTATATGATTTTGTTATGAAAATGAAATGAAGTACTGATGTCTTAGCTAAGCATATGAAAAGCTAACATGGTATTAGATCCACCCTGAAAAGAAGACATTGTGCAGCTACAGAATATAGGGCTTCTTACTTTTTGGTTCTCTCTCCACAATCGATCAGTGAAAGAAGGCTAGGCTAACTCTCTATTGAAGGGCACATCTTTCTGTCGAAGCGGAATTCGATTCCGAGCATTTTCAGTTTTCGGTGTGGGAAATTAGGGCTTCTTACAGAAGAAGACTTTTTGAGTGAGCCCAACATAGGATTTCTCTCCTCATCAAAATTGAATTTTAGAGACCTGGATCAATATTTTTGGTTGGGTGAAACTACGGGAAAGTCAAACCCTAGTTTGACCTGGAGCTAGAAAAACCCTAAATACTAAAACTGCTAAGTTTTGGTATATTCTCTATATCCCAATATTGGAGAAGGTTCAGGAGCTGAAAATTGCATAGGAAGAATATAACATCCTGATGTATACTGTTTCCAAATGTAAGCATCATATTCACTATATTTGGGGCGATATGATTCCTCCAAGTTAGGGTTCCAGCCTCTTCCAAAATTCATCCCTAAACAGGACACTTGGGGAAAATTGATATAAATTGGGATACAGAGGTCCAAATTGAATTCTTGAAGATGTTATATAAACATCATGGACTTTAATTTCTATGGTCCTAGTTTCAGAACCAGAAGATGAAACAGTGACACATGGCAGTCCATACAACTTCGTTGTTCTGAACAGTCCTGTAAAAGGTCATCATGGAAAAAGGATCCTAAATCCCAATTGGTGAAACAAATTATAATGAAACCTATGGTTTTGGATCAAGGACATGTGAGGTTACCTCAGTGCGAAATTTCAGACACATAGGAATAGTAATTTTTGATATATCACAGAAACAGTGACAGACATTTCTGCAAAAGAAATTGGAAAACTAGGGATTCCTGTTCCAGGAGCTTCCCTCCACTATTTTCAGAAAAGGAGTACATTAGACAGATCCATTTGAAGAGATCTATCTTTCTATCCAATCAGATATTAAAGATTCCAAGTTTTGAAAATTAGGGTTTCTCTGACAAACCTTATATCAGCTAGCTCTGGAAGCAGGATGGACACCTCAAATTGGTAAGATCTAATATTTTGCTATTTGCATTTGAGGTTCTCATTTCAAAGTGATCTATCACATCAACTTGATGATAAGATTGGTAAATTTTATAACTTCCAAGCATGGAAGTATTTGATCTCTCTGAAGAAAATGATTTGGACACCTAAATGAGTAGAGAGGTTCCAATTCCATACGGAGGTGAGGCTCAAAGCCTTACGCAAGAAGAAATTGATCAAGGCCAAGAAGATCATTGTTGATTCAATCACGGATCAAATTGTACCACAAGTGTCTTCCCTAAAGACACTGAAGATGTTTGATTCCTTGATCAAGCTATTTGAAGATAAGAACTTAAATCAGAAGATGGCTTTGAGAAAATAGTTGAATAGTGTAAAGATCCAGAATGCAGAACAACTTGAAGCAGTATAAGAAGAAGTGGAGAATGCAGAAGTGGTGATAGCCACCTTGAATGGCCTCCTAGGATCATGGGATTCATTCATGCAAAGAATGTATGCCAGAAGTAAGTAATTACTTTCAGCTCGACTCATAAGAAGAGAAGAAGAAGATGGGAGCAATTGAATATCAAGCTCTCACCATTCAAAGAAGATCCCTCAAGCGATGAGGAATATGAAGAACTCAATTCTTAAAGAACCTCTTATTCATCTTATCATTTGGATAAGAATTGATGATTTCATGAATGAATAATATGATAAACCAGAATGATCAAGATGGAGTCTACCCACAAAACAAATAAAAGATAAGTATTCAATTGTCATTTCATGATATTGTTTTGTTATACATTTTATTATATTCAGTTGATGTGTTATGCATGATATATTGTTTGCATTAATGACTGTATACTACTAATATGCATGTGATGGGTAAGTAGCTCATGGTGCTATACAACTCTCCATTGCTACTTATCAAACCTATTTGCTGACATATTGGATTAGTGCACAATCTCAATGATGTCATGGTAGATATGGAAGGCATCTAGAAAGTTTATGTGAGATATGGATGAATGTTGTATTGACTACATAGTTGAATGATGCATAAGAATTTTTTATTATGCATATGTTTTATGAAATAGTTCTAACCATGCAACTGGTGCATTTGAATTGTAGGAAAGGTACTGTACAACCTCCTACAAGAAAAGAAGGATGAGACTTGTTCCGAAGAACAAGTGAGGACAATTCAAGATTCACTCCAATAAACATGAATCTGAAGCTCCCAGGGGCAGAGACACCATGACAGAAGAAAGAGCTTCAGAGAGCAGTAGATCCACCTTTAAGGATGAAGACCACCATGGGTACAAGAGATAACTTAAGATGAAGAAAAGAATGCTATGAAAGAATCTATGATCAAATAATAACAATTGATCATGGGGAATGATGTATACGATATGATTTCGAGACATAAAGGGAAGTACGTAGTATCTTCCATATGGATCTACAAGAACAAGTGTACAAAGCAAGGTTCATGATTTTCCTCAGAAAGAATAGACTATGACATGACATACTCTATTGACCAGTATATATCAAGCATAGAACTGCCTGTATAGAATGAAGAGGGAAGATGATACTCCACTTCAGGGGGAGTGACTATAGAAAATTATATCTGAGTTCGACATGGTACGACATGATGGATAGCTTTGTGATGGATCGAGACTTTACCAAGAGTAAAGTGGGTTCCAACCTTCAAGGTTGAATGCAGAAGACTAGGATATGTTGATGACCTGAGAAGATAAACTCATAGAAGATGTTATGATACTAGAATGATGTTTGGGATATAGTACTCAAACCAGAAAGCAAGAATGTGGTATCTTCCAAATATATTGGTAAGATAAGATATGTTGCTGATAGAAGTAAGGTAATAATTATGGCTAGAGGTTTCTATCATAAAGAGGGAATTAATTCTGAAGAGACACTTACTCCAGGAAGCAAGGTACACTTCCTTCAAAACTATCATGGTAGTTTCTTCCATGATGAAGTAAAGACAAGCCTTCCTTAATGGTATGATTGAGGAAGAGTTTTACATCAAATAGTCACGAGGATTTGAAGTTGAAGATAGATGGAATCAAGTATGCAAGTTGAAGAAGGCCTTCTATGTCCTGAAGCAAGCTCCCAGAGCTTGGTAGATAGTTTCTTGATGAGCATGGGATTTACCAAGAGTAAATTAGATCTTAAACTTTCCTACAAGTTTGTAGAAGATGAACCTATCATTCTATTACTATATGCAGATGACTTATTCTTGACAGGGAATGATAAACAGATCATGGAAAGCAAGAAGAAACTAGTAGAAGAATTTGAGATGAAAGACCTTGGCTTAATGCATTATTTCCTAGGTTTGGAAGTATGGAAAAGTTCAGAAGGAATATTTCTCAACCAGGGAAAGTATGCGGTAGAGATATTGAAGAGATTCAATATGTTGGAATGCAAAGTCATGGCCACACCCATGGACTCCAACCTAAAGCTGTTAGCTTATGACTCATTAGAGTTAGTGGATGTGACTCACTACAAACAGATCATTGGGTCATTGATGTACTTAACAAATACCAGACCAGACATTTTTTTTGCTGTGAACACCTTAATTCAATATCTTGTTCAACCAAGACAGGTTCACCTAGTAGCTGCAAAACATGTGATGAGATATCTGAAAGGGACTATAAAATTTGGTCTATACTATGATGGTATCCATGAGTATAGATTGTATGGCTACACAGATGCACATTGGGCTGGAAGTATCTCAAATAGGAAAAGCACATTAGGTAGTTTATTTTGTTTGAGGTCTGCTATGAGTTCATGGTTTAGCAGGAAACAATCCAATGTTTCTCTTAGCACGGTTGAAGCAGAATACATAGCAGATTGCTCTACTAAGTTGTGAAGCCATATGGCTTCAAAATCTAATATCTTGTCTCTTTGACATAAAGATGGATACTACAATGATTCTATGTGATAACCATAGTTGTGATGACAAAGAACCCTGTGTTTTGACGTAACACGTAGAAATCCGGTATTTCTACATCCAAGATAAGATGTAGATGATGATACTATAGATGCAGATGATGGTGATTCAGTATTTCTATACTAAATATAGAGATGATGACGTTTCAGTATTCCCATACTGAAGATATAGATGATGATGATTTCAATATTCCCATACTGAAGATATAGATGACGATGATTTCGGTATTCCCATACTGAAGATATAGATGATATTTCAGTATTTACATACTGTAGATACAGATGATGGTGATTCTGTATTTCTATACTGAATATAGAGATGATGATGCTTTCAGTATTTCTATACTGAAGATATAGATGATGATGCTTTCAGTATTCACATACTGGAGATACAGATGGTGATAGTTCAGTAATCACATACTGAAGATGTAGATGATGATGATTTGGATGATGATGCACTGACGAAGCCTCTTCCTCGAGTAGAGTTCGAACACTTTCGAGACAAGATTGGTTTTGTTCGGAAATACCTTCTTCGAAAGGGGTAGTAGTGATGTTGCAGTGGGATTGTATCATCCCTGGGCATTTTCCCTAAAGTGATCCGGAGACCTCGGTCCTCAAGATTGAAGAGGGATTGTATCATCCCGGGACATCAGTCCACAATCGATCCGGTGACCTTGGTCCTCGAGAACATGGTGGGATTTTATCATCCCTGGGAACTTTCCCTAAAGTGATCGAGAGACCTCGATCTTTGAGAATGAAGAGGGATTGTATCATCCTAGGACATCTGTCCATAATAGATCCGGTGACCTCAGTCCTTGAGAATGTGGTAGGATTGCATCATCCTTGGACATCATCCTAAAGTTATAGGGACTGATTCTCCCGTAATCAATCCGGTGGCTTCGGTCCTCGAGAATGTGGTAGGATTGCATCATCCTTGGACATAGTCCTAAAGTGATAGGGACTGATTCTCCCATAATCAATTCGGTGGCTTCGGTCCTCGAGAATGTGGTAGGATTGCATCATCCTTGGACATAGTCCTAAAGTGATAGGGACTGATTCTCCTGTAATCAATTGGGTGGCTTCGGTACTCAAGAATGTGGTAGGATTGCATCATCCTTGGACATAGTCCTAAAGTGATAGGGACTGATTCTCTTGTAATCAATCTGGTGGCTTAGGTCCTCAAGAATGTGGTAGGATTGCATCGTCCTTGGACTTAGTCCTAAAGTGATAGGGATTGATTCTCCCGTAATCAATCTAGTACCTTTGGTTGTCGAGAATGTGGTGGGATTGTATCATCCCTAGACTTTAAGTCTAGAAGTGATCCAAAGAATTTTTGTCTTTGAGTTGTGGATTGCAGGTTGTAGCTGATGATGATGATGTCGTACTGATCGAAAGATCAGAGTATGATGATGATGACATACTGATCGAGAGATCATAGTATGATGATGATGACGTACTCATCTAAAAGATCAGAGTACGATGATGACGCACTATGATTATGATGTTTTTGATTGAAAGATCAAAGTATGTTGATGATGTTTCTGATCGAAAGATCAGAGTATGATGATTATGTTTCTATGTTGATGATGTTTCTGATCGAAAGATTAGAATGTGATGATGATTATGATCGACAGATCAGAATATGATGATGGTGATGTTGCTTCTGATCGAAAGGGCAAAGTGTTGATGATGATATTGCTGATCAAGAGGTAAAAGTACTGAAGATGTTGCTACTAATCGAAAGGTCAAGGTGTTGAAGATGTTGTTGTTGATCGAAAAGTCAAAGTGTTGAAGATGTTGCTGATCGAAAGGTCAAAATGCTAAAGATGTTGTTGCTGATCGAAAAGTCAAAGTGCTAAAGATGTTGCTGATTGAAAGGTCAAAATGCTGAAGATGTTGTTGCTGATCGAACAATCAAATTGCTGAATATGTTGCTGATCGAAAGCTCCAAGTGCTGAATATGTCGTTGCTAATTGAAAGATCAAAATGCTGAAGATGTTGCGGATCAAAGACTGAAGATGTTGTTGATGATGAATACTGAAGATTGAAGATGAAGACTAAATGATGTTGAAAAGATTCCAATGATTTATAGATGTGTTACCCTGTTGATGTTGATGATGTCCCCTATCTATACTCTTGTTGGTGTTGATGTTGCTGAAGAATACCCTTCTCGTTAAGGGGGAGTGTTGAAATATTGTAACTTTGAAGAATATTCTATATGTATATTTTTGTGGTCCTCGATGGTCCTACCGGGAGAACCACTTGTATTACATTGTACCTCGATGCTCCTAATCGAAAGAACTAATAAGAGTCATGAGTTAGTCCCCTCTAATTGTAAAGGTGGGTCATCAACACCCCAGTGTGGTTACTTGAGCCTACATGTGTAACTCAAGCCTACATGATTTAACTCGAGCCTACATGTGAAATGAGTTAACTTAAGTGAATGGATGAATATAAATAGAGGTGTAGTGCTCCTCATTTGAGACACACAATCTCACTTGTGTAGCGTATTAGTGGAGAAGAGAAGTAGCTAGAGAAGGAGGAGGATCAGGCTTTGATATCCTTGCTGGTTTTATCTTTTATCTTTTATCTTTTTGGGGCATCTATATTGAGGAAGATTTTTCTGGGTTTTTCCTAGAATAAATATTTGTGTTCCTTTTGTATGGTTGTGCTTGTCTATCTTTCAGTGATCCTGTTTATATGCTGTTGTTATGAAAATGAAATGAAGTACTGATGTCTTAGCTAAGCATATGAAAAGTTAACAGTCAAAAGCAATCAACATGGTAACAGATTTAGACAACTCAGGGGAACCCAAACCCTTCCAACATGACAAATACATCATGAAAGCAGCAACACCTTCATCAATCATAGTGTGCTTGACGATCATGTTAAGACATTCTACATGAATCAAGAGAGACAAATAGTAAGGCAAGAGAGGTTGTAGCCCCATGGTTTCAAATTTGATGACAGAGGAAGAGTTATCATCGTTAACACCAAGAGCAAAAAGCAAATCCCTCCTTTGCAAAGGATAACTCTGAAGTACTTCAAGTGCAGACATCGCACAAGGAGTGTGGCCGAAATCCTTGACAACAAAATAGTTCTGGGTGGCTCGGGCATTAGGATTGTGTCCTGAACGCTTTAGGACTCCCTTAGGAATGAAAGGTGTGAATTTAGGTTTATCCACAAGGTTTTCAATATGTGAAGGACTCCCAAGTTGAGCAGGTTCCTTTCCAAGGTCTGGTTGTGACAAACCATAGTCCTTCGCACAAGTCACAACCTTAGTAGCATGCACCATGTTGATGCAACCATGACCACTACTAGATTTCGGTGGATCTTGATCTCCACCAAACTGATCATGGGTCCTCGATTTCATGTTTTGATTATGGGGTAAAGGGTTGGTCAGCACAGCTGGGACCTTTACTATGAACTTCGACGCATCTTCCATACAAGGGCACAAGTGATTGAGGTGGTCATCCTTACACAACTTGCAAGGAAACTTAACCTTACGTTTAGGCTGCTTGTCCTCCCCAGCATTGCAGGCATTCTTGTCATTAAAATTGGCATTTTCATTCCTATTCCCACCCTTACGATTGTACTCACCCTTTTTCTTATTCCTTTCGGGTTGTTGGTTACCCTTCTGGTCCGACGATTGCACCGAAAGCACATTTATCGTTTGGGTGGGTTGAGACGAAGCCATGGCTTGTCCTAAGGCATATTGGTTGATAGAAAAATGACTCACCTATTGCACAACTGAATCTGCAGGTTTGGTACTCATACAACCAATAATGCCATCAGCATGTGGTCTAAGTTTGACCATAGGGTCGAAACTAGAACGTGGAGCGTTAAGAATGATCTCATATACCAATCTAGATTGAGCATAAATCAAATCCAATTCCTGTTCCCTAAAAATGGCTTGTTCCTCGTTTGAAACTCTGGACGTAGAAACGTCCTTCGCTATATAAGGCGGTAACGATTTAAGGAACCAGTCGAGGAGTAACTCCGACAGTTTGAAGGCTTTAATCAATCTCTTTCGTCTACGCCACTCTTGGATATGGTACGAGATATGCATGGCTTTGTCTTGCTGAAATGTCAACAAGATTTCTGTACCAACGTCGTAATACACTACTAGTTGGAAGTGATTGAGAAAATTCATGGCTAGGTTATCGAACAAAGTGAATGCCCCCCTTAAGTAAGTCTATGTACCATTTCGCTGCAAGCCCGGTGAGGGTGCGTTGAAATAGCCTTAAATGGATCGAATCTTCGTGTAAGGAATTAGAAGAGCACCAAAGGTGAAATGTAGTAGCATGTTCACTAGGATCTTCTCCTAGTTTGCCTTCGAATTTGGGAATGTCTAAGGGAAGCTTGGTAGGGACAGCCGGCCAATCTGGGTCATGAGATACCAGATCGTTCATTAATCTCGACAAGTCAGGTAAATTTAACATTGCGAGGAAAGGGAGCCTAGTTTGAGTAGGTCAATGCCATGCTCCCTGATAGTTTTGGTTCACATAAGACTGACTACCGTAACCACCATGGCCATGGCCATAGTATCCTCCTCCCGTTTGACCCATGTAGGGTGGCATGGAAGCATCGTAATGTGGTGTACCTTGACTATTTGGAGATACAAATCCATAATTCAGGGAGTAACTGGGTTGTTGATACCTGTATCCATAAGGTGAATAACTCTATACATACTGCAGTCCATAATATTTTCCATGAGAACCTCCATAAGATGTCCCATTGGATGTCCCATGAGAAACTCCACAAGTGGAAATATGGGGAACTCCCTGTGATAGACCATAGGACGTTCCAGAAGTAGGAATATGACCTCCCGAGACAACAGGAGGTACTTGACTCTGAGACACGACTATGTGAGTAGCAACAGTACGAACATGATTAGTAGCAACATTCCGGCCTAAAGGACCACATTATTGAGGGGGAGGAATATAATTCGAAGAACTAGGAATAGAGGATGAAGGGACATGTGAAGTGATGTAAGTGGTATTCCCTATAGTCACTCATCTTGGTTCTGGTATCCGAATAGGACTACTAACACTAGGTCTAGGACAAACATGTGATGTAGCCTCCACCGCCGGGATGGAGGGTGCAATGTCACTCATGATCCCAAATCTCTCCACATGGAAAGGAATAGGATTGCCCCCAGGCGTAATGTTAGGTTCAAACTATGAATCGGCATGGTGTGTTGGATCATGTGCAGGGATAACAGACATGCCATAACTAACATAACTAGTGCTCGCAGGTTCATGATGAGTCTCATCGCCCAACATCCAATATTGATGACCTGTGAATGAGGGATGATACCTAGAGTGTGGAGGTATATCAGGTGAAGGATCATACCTAGAGTGTGTAGGTATATCAGGTGAAGGATCATATACAAGATTAGGATCTTCTTCTCCAACCTCATGAGGTGGAGAAGACAACTCAAGAATTCCATCTTCATGATCTCCCATCGTGTGTGAATCAATGTGAGAAGTAGTTCACCTGGACTATCTGTTTCTCTCTCCCAAAGGAGGAGGAGATGTAGAAGGAAAAAGTCTTGCTAAACGATGAGAACATCAAAGTGTTGCACCCAAATACCCAATGACTCAAAAAATTAAAAATACTCTTCTAATTACGCAAACCCTAAGCAAGCTGGCATTCATAGAGCATACACCTATATAATATAAAGCCAATCACAAGCAAACAAGGGTAGGATATGTGAGCTCCCGAATGAAGCAGGTATGTCTCAGCTAGGAGAGGCTTGAGACACCCATACAGAATGAGCAGAGGTTCATAACCAATTATTGTGGCTCTCATCTTCAACGCATATAGCGATTGTGCTGTCTGACCCCAACTTGGCTGGGACACCTATATAATAACCCATGCAAAGTACCCCTCAATAACCTAGGTAAGGCAACTAAGGTCACCTTAATATAATCAATGCTCAGGCAGACAGTCGCAGGAGGGATTGACCGTATAGGAAGGGTAGCAAAGCCCGAAACTCTTGAAAGAGCCCCCAGATACGATTACAATCCTGGAAATATCTCTAGTGCTACTTAGTTATGACTAGGGGTCATCCCAATCAATAAACACTCACACTGCCTCATGCTTAACTCCCTTGTAAGAGGAGGATCCCGAGAAACACTAATTATACCAAGGAATTTCACACTCTCAACTGGACAGACACATACATGTTGTTGTTTAGTGGTCTTGGAGAATTTACTCACAATGAACTATTCCAAGACCCTAAAACCTAATCTTGTTGGTGTACCCTATAAAATAAAATAGTGTAATCCATTTTAATTAAGTGTTGATTTTATTTGGATTATTACTCAAAGAGGTAGATCATTGTGCAACCAATGGTGTTATCATGCAACATGAAGTAAAATGCACACCTAACAATCAATGCAAATGCATTGTCTCGAATAGAAAATAGGGCATGCTACTATGTGAAATGAAAATTTTTCTTCAAATGACAGATGCAATCATTCCTATATGAAAGGCTGACTAATACTTCTCTAAGCAAACCTAGTGCAAGTACCATGCAAAATGCAAAGTGTAATGATGCATAATGATGCAAAGAAGCAAATATTTTTGAATTTTTTGAATAAAAATGAGATAATAAAGCAAAAGAATGACTCTACCAGCCCCAAAATCTGCAAGCACTATCAAACAACACCCACGCAAAGAACTAAGGTAAAAGAGACCTAATGCACTAATCCCAAAACAAAAAAATAAAATGCAATGACAAGAACATTCTTAAAAAAAAATTACCCTAAAAAGCATCTCTGGTCAGAAATAGAGGTGTATATAGACTCTAGAAGCATCTAAGGAGACTCAGCAATCATAAAAACTCACCCAACAACACTCAATATTCCTCTAAAAGGAAAAACTCAGGGCATATGCGACTGTGTGCAGAAAACCCACGTATATACATGGATATCTCAATCAAAACTGCATGTGCACGCAACTGTGAGGCAAAAACTTGCATACAGGAAGAAAAAGAGATAAAAATGAAGGTAAACAGATAAGCTGAGAAAAAATTCACTCCTATCAGACACTACCAGGCAAACATGCCCCCATACCCAACTCAGAAACAGAGAAATCATAGCAATTCAAGAACATTGAATGCCAATAAAAACCCCCAAAGAAAAAATGACTAGGAACTCCCCAGTGGAGTCACCAATTCTGTTGCAGAGAGAAATTCCTATGGCTTGGGGTACCATAATAGATAAATTAACTCCAGAAATCAATCCTTCCCTATATACAAGAGAAACCAAACATCTAACACTAAAGGATCTCGATTCGTACCTTATTTCGGATGGTTGATGTCACGAGGGCTTCACTTGTTGACCAATATTCTATCATGTTAGTTCATATTGTGGGTTTTAAAATTATTAAAAATTGAAGCAATATATTTTAGGTATTGGGGGGATGAGGGGTTTAAGGTGGGGGTGGGTAGGGTGGTTTATAAGGATTGAGGTATAAAAAGGGGTGGGGGGGAGGTTTTAAGTATTGGGAGGGGGTTTCAACAAAAAGAGTTTGGGTTGACATCTCTGGAAATTAAGGGTGTTCTTTAATATCGCACGATTGCACATGCTATGTGAGATTTTCACTAAGTGAAGTCCCCGTGGTTGATGTAGATCCCCGTTGAGCTTTTCTAGTCTCGCTTGTATTATCAATTTGCTTCCTCAACATTCAGCAAACAAGACAAGTATGCTATATATAATTGTGTTAGACCTACTCTAGCATATATAATCAATAAGATATAAGCATTTAAAAGCATCCATGGATCACATACTCATTTAAATACACATTATTGGACAAGAAAAGATATTTCTATTGATATAAAACATAGATTACAATAGTAACAACCTCTGTTGGCACGTCTGCGAATCGAAGAAACTGAGTCCCCCACTTGGGCCTCCACCACTTCAATCCTCCATCTCTCGATTGCAAGCTCACAAGCAAAAGGCAAGCTTGGGAAGAGCACAAAGTGCTCCAAGGGACAAAGTGATGCAAACTCAAGTATAAGCTCCGAAAACAATGGACTATAGTTTTCTTGCTCTTCAATTCCCCCCTCTTTAATGTATCCAAAGGGTTCCGTATATAGCTCTTCAATGGGGTGATGGAAGTTAGAATCTGAGCGATCTCAAGGCATATGGAAGGCCAATAAACAAGTGACTCGAATCCACATCAAGGAAAACTACAAAATCATTTGGCCTTTTGTAAACATCCCTATGTACATGGGTTTAAGGGTCAAATCCACGTATATACACGAGAAAGGGATTAAAAGTTGCGTATGGCAATTATTGCATGTTTTTCGGGATGATCTTGGAAACATAAAAGGTACAAAAATGGTCTATGGGGTCTCAAGAGTCTATAGAGGGATAGGGAAGGCCATAAAGGTGTGATCCACCATGTGTGCGTTGCAACTGCAACATTTCTCCCCAAATGTCTTAAATTTTGGCACCCTCCTCATGATTTAGCGTTGTTTTTTAATCGTTGGATCCTTGAACCTTTTTGTCGTGCTTTATTTTTGGATGATTTTCAAGGATTGACCCTCAGCTTGTTTTCAAAAGTTGCTTGGGTTTGGAATTTTTGTTGATTTTCAGAGTTAGCGTTTTTATGCTGTGATTGGAGCATCGTTTATTTTGATCGGAAGCTGTAGCCGTTTTTGTTTCCACTGTTGCGGCTCCCAAACCAGCTAGCTACCCAAAGTCCAAAGCGCTCTGCCCTCCGATGCTATTCGCATGTATTTAACCTTTTTCTTCTGCCGTTGCAGCTCCCAAAGAAACTAAGCACCCAAATTCCAAAATGCTCTGCCAGCCGATGTGTCAGCCTTTCAGTCGCTTGCCCGTAGTCATTTATTTTCCACCGTTGCAGCTGGGCAAAGCTTTCGTCTTCCGATGTCGATATTCTTCTGACTTCTGATTTAGAACTTTCCCGCTCGAGGCTTAGTCAAAACTCTTCTGACTCCGATATGCTTAAAGTATTTTGCAGTACCCATTCTTGTCAGGATCCGCCATTGTGGCTGTGAATGAGCTACCCTTCCGATGTAAGTATTTTGAGCCGCCATCAAGTTCTTCATCTTCCGTCATGAATGATGTATTTTGAGGCTATAAGTGGACGAGGTAGTGATGGCAGCGTTTGTTAAAATTATCAGATCAAGGGTAGTACCTAGCCGTTTTCTTGTGTATTAGCCATTCCAGGTGGTTTAATTTAACGTTTAAAATGCCATTCCAATGAATGATGCACAATAATTGATTGCAGGTAGAAATCAAGGGACTGTTGGGCCGACCGCGGCGTGAAGGCGTAGCTTTGACAGTTTTGTAAAAAATCAAATCGAAACCGGCAAGGTCGTAAGGGAGACAAGCGAAGGAAAAGACAAAATTGAAAGTAACAAAAGCACAGATCTGAAAGGTCCAGCGGTTGCTTAGCTAATCATGAGCATACGAAGAAAAGATGAAAGGAGGGATATGAAACGCTCGAAGAACCGAAGAGTCACACGTTTGGGGGGAACCCAAGTGGTCTGCTGATTTTGTTTAAATATTTGAAAGTTAGAAGTTACAGGGGCTTTTTCCCTAGAAAAACTTGTAACTTAATGCTTGTAAGAGGAACTATTTCATTTTACAACCAGAGACCGCAAATTTTGCCTGTTGGAGGAAGTGCTGTGTGTAATATGTCAATGTGATTAAATGAGCAATGCTCAATGTGAACTATTTCATTTTCAGTTGTGCCTCATTAGCTGTAAGAGATTTCTAATTTCTTGAACCTATGTTCTTGTCTGAATGTTCTTCAGTACCTTTATGACATCTTTTCCACTATGAGTAATGGAATTTTTTAACTGTTGATGAGCTATCTTATCATATCTACTTTTCTTCATGTTTATATTTTTTGTTATAAGAACAGCTATCTGTGATTTTCCATAACACATGAACAGGGGTGCATTACTCATGAATGAATACCCATCTCTCTAGAGATAGTTTAGTTAGTATTTATTTTCTTTCATGATTTGGATGCTTGTGAGTTCTAAGACGAGAGGTAAGAACCTGGGCATCACATTGTGACTACTCTTTGCATCTTTATCACCATGCATTGTTAATTAGGCACTTGCATATCATACTTAAGTCAAAAAATACAAATACACGGTGGACAGGGCCGCAACCGATAAAACCCTTTGTTTTTGTTACTTTGACCTATGGTAGCCGGACCGCAAACCGAACGGATTCCCTACACCAAACAGTCACGGGCTAGTTTGGAACGTTGACTGGGGAGAATCCCTTTCTATTGTTGCCTATGAATTTCCAAGCCTCAATAGTTCTAGCACTAGAAGGAGGGCCGCCAGTGCATGGATGGCCGAGGAAACCTGTTTTCCCGAGATTATTCCACCGGTAACAGTTCTGAAAGCAGTGGAATTCATAATCCAATTCCGGAAGAAAGGAATAGAGAACATCTGTATTCTGTTGGCAATGAAGTTGTTAATGACCTTAGAAGACACACCAGGGCATATGTAAAGAATATTGGAGGATTTCCAATTATCCCTGAATTGCCCATAAGAGAATATAAAAAGAAAGACTGTCCTATAGTAGAAGACTCAGTGCTGGTTGGAGACTGGGAAGAAATTGTAGAAACAGCCTTCCAGGAAGTTGTACTACTTTTGAATCAAGAAGGCCCAGATACCCATCACAGTTCTCCTACTCACACTCTTATTGGCTCACCTCCTCACTCTCCACCTAGACTCATGGCAGGAGTAAATGCTAATCCACCACCCAACCCACCAAATCCACCACCTTCCTGGAGAGCCAGATCACCTTTAAATCTAACACCTCTGCTACATGATTTACCTCAATCCTTTGAAAAGATGCTGCCCAAATTCGACCCGAATGAGAAGATACTAGTAGATGATCACCTGCAAATTTTTTACTTAGCAATAGAAGGGTTGAGGGTTGGGGAGTATGAGGATGTAGTTTGCAGACTATTTTCGCATACCCTTAAAGGAGCTGCAACATCATGGTATTTTCGGTTTCCTGCTAACTCTATTCCTGATTGGGATACCTTTGAGAGAATTTTCAGAAGTAAGTATGTAACTCAGAAAACTCATGCAGCCCTCATGAAAGGGCTATGCGCCTTGAAGAAAGAAAGAAAGGAAAAGGTGCACAGTTTCACACAAAGTTTTGCAGCATATCTCAAGAATTTTTCTGAAGCTGATAAACCTTTGGACAAGGTACTGATTGAATATTATACTTCAGCTTTAGGCCCTGAGTTGGCCATGTTTACCAAAATAAGGGCCAAGCATACTTTGGTAGAAACCTATGCAGAGGCAGAAATAGTGGAAGCTGAAAGAGAAAGAATCGGAGATTATCCCGAATAGTCAGGAGAGAAAGGTGGGGGAAGGAAAGCCTTATTGTTTACTAAGCCTAAGGAAGAGAAATCACCAGATTATGAAAGTATGGCCAAAATGATGCAGAAGCTTTCTAAGAAAATCGTAGACTTAGAGAAAGAAAAAGAAGCACAAAAGTTCTATAAGCCCTATTATAAGAAAAGAGAGGATAACAATCAGTCTCAACCTCCTCCACACAATTCTGCATCTATGAATTTAACAAAGGTAGGCATGGACAATTTTTGCACTTTTCACCAACAACCACAGTGACTCTAAAAATAATTGTCCTCAATGGATAAAATCGGTGACATTGGTCATGAATCAACTATTGGATTCTATATTAACAGAAGAGGGAGATAAAGAAAGAAAAGAGAATACTACTTCAACGGAAGAACAAGAAGAGGAAACCATGGTTTTGTGGGATTCTGTTTCATTATTTGATGCTGAAGAAAAAAAGAAGCAGGGGTACAAGGACGTCATGGAAACCAACATGACAACAAGGAGCCAAGGGCCAATTAAAGAAAACAGTCTCATTCTCCCAAAGATCAAAAGGCTGCAAAAGAATGTTAAGAAATTTCAAAATAATTCTGCAGCTGATAAAATTCCTGAATAAACAATCACCAACCAGGATCCTAGGCAGACTGATACGTTCTCCAAGCCAAATGAAGAAAAGATGAATGCTGATAAACCTCATCCCATTGAACAGCAAATGGATTATGATGTCGTGGAGGATTTAAAGAAGGTAAAAGCGAATGTTTCACTATTCAAAATGTGTAAAGTGCCACAGCAAAAAGAAAGACTATTGAAAGCACTTGAAGCATTGGATGAGAAGCTGCCCACTGTCAATCAACCTCAAGAAGAAGAAGAAATCAAAGAAACCAGCATTGGAGGTAAGTATAAGAGCAAACAACCACCTTTCCTCCTCACTTTTGAAATTTTCAATCACAACGTACATAATTGTCTAGTAGATTCAGGGGTGTCCGTTAATGTCATGCCAATATTAGTCTGTAAAAAGATAAATGGGTAGCCTAAGACATCCATGTGGAGGGTTGTTCAGTTGGATAGGACGGATGTAAAGGTAATTGGTGAGATGGAAGATGTCTTAGTCTGTCTGTCATCAAATGATCAAGTGTTCCAAGTCATTAATATTGTGGTGGCTGATATACCAGACGCTTACGGTCTTTTCCTAAGCAGAGATTGGTCGGCCAAACTAAACATATATTTTTCCTCGGATTGGTTGCATTTGTGGCTGCCATACAAAGGAAGTCCAAACCAGATTAAGATTTTAAGGGATCCTCACATGAAATACAATGTTACTCAATTGGATGAGAAGAATGAACCCGTGGATTCTGTATTGGGAAATTATTTTATTGAGTTGGAACCAGGAAATTACCAAGAAGAAGAAGCCAGTAACACATCAGACACTTAGCCTGATCTCCTTCGATTCTCACAGGCTGATGAGATTGACTGTAACATAGTAAACTTAGCCGTAGGAGTAGATTCGCATTCAGTAGTTAGTGATTTTTGGACTTTGTTTTTTGATGGCTCTAAGACGTTAGAAGAGTTAAGGGCCGATTGTGTCCTGATCGACGCCCATAAGAATAAACATTTTCTCTCATGTAGATTAGAGTTTGAATGTACGAATAATACAGCTGAGTACGAAGCGCTAGTGCAGGGCTTAAGGAAAGCGATTGAATTAAAGGTAAGTAATCTGAAAGTTTTTGGAGATTCCGAAATTATTGTGAAACAAATCCAGAATCAAATACATTGTGTTTCCCCTCACTTAAAGGCTTACCAAAATGAGGTATGGGACCTGATTAAATGTTTTAACGCATTCAATATTATTTCAATTCCAAGACTTAAAAATGCAGCGGCTGACTTGTTGGCCACATCAGCCGCTAGGTTGGTACCCACTAATAATCGATGCTATGTTGAATTACTTTTCAGGCCCTCGGTACCTGATATGATTACCAACCTATAAGTGTTCGATGATGACCAGCAAATTATAGAATGCTTAACGAATGACGAGGTATTTAGAGGAGCAATTATAGACGATGAAGAACATCAGGCCGAGCTGAGGTATGATAATTTCATCCCGAAGGGAGTCAGAACGTTAGAAAGAATGTTCGATTTAAATGAAAATTTCAGAATACCATCCAACGTGAAGACCCACAGCTCATCTTTACAGTTCGAGCTGATAAATTTAGGGACTGAGACGAATCCTAAATTTGTGAATCTTGGAAAATGTTGTTCACCAGCAGAAAGAGATAAGTTCATCAGCCTGTTTAAAGAATATAAAGATGTTTTTTCCTAGACATATGAAGATTTGAAAACATACGACACTAGCATCATCAAGCATGTTGTCCCCGTCAAAGCCGGCGTTAAGTCGTATTAGCAACCTTTAAGAAAAATGCATCCAAAATTGGAACCACTGATTTAGAGTGAAGTGAAGAAATTATTGGATGCTAGAATCATTTTTAAGGTTAGACACTCTGAGTGCGTATCAAATCTGGTACCAGTGAGAAAAAAATCCGGAGAAATCAGACTATGCGTGGATTTCAAAAATTTAAACTGCGCTTCAGATAAACATAACTATCCTGTGCCACCCATGGAGCAATTGCTACAAATGGTCTCAGGTTCTGAACTGTTTTCATTATTAGACGGTTTCTCTGGCTACAATCAAGTATTAGTAGCCGAATAAGACAGATTGAAGAAAACGTTCAGGACCAAATGGGGAACCTTTGCCTACAGAAGGATGCCCTTTGGGCTTATAAATGCTGGAGCAACGTTTCAGAGGGCTATGGACATAGCTTTCCACAGATTGATTGGCCTTAGTGTTGTAGTGTACCTTGATGATATTACAATATTCTCAAAGAAGAGAGAATAGCATGCGTTTCATTTAAGGAATATTTTTTAACGCTGTCGGAAATATGGCATCTCGCTCAATCCCAAAAAGTGTGTGTTCGCTGTCATGGAGGGCAAGTTGTTGGGTCACATAGTTTCAAAGAAGGAAATTTATATCGATCCGGAAAGAATCAAGGCCATTGAACAGATTCCCTTACTCCATAATAAAAAAGGGATGTAATCATTTATGGGAACAATTAACTTCGTGCGAAGATTTGTGCCTGATTTCGCTCAGATTGTCGAACCTCTGCAGCAAATGGTGAAGAAAAATGCACAATTCAAATGGACTGAGATTGAAAAGAATGCCTTCAGCAAAATCAAGACTGTTGTTGCACACGCACCCTCCCTGAAAATCCCAGATTTCGACAAAGATTTTATTCTATATACCTTTGCATCCGATGATTCACTAGCAGCTGTGCTTACCCAAAAGGAAGATGGGGGGGATGAATTCCAAATATATTTCATGAGCACTGGTCTACAAGGGGCCAAATTAAATTACCCAGCCATTGATAAACAAGCTTACGCAATATTTAAAGTAGTAAATCAATTCAAGCCTTATATTTTAAAAAATCGAACCAAAGTGATCGTCCCCTACCCAGCTGTCAGGTCCTTTCTTGTACAGAAGGAGTTAGGAGAAAGAAGGGGCAACTGGGTAACAACTCTCCAAGAGTACAACCTTGAATTCAAGCCAGCCTCTATAGTTAAAGGACAAGGGTTGTGAAAACTGATCACTGAAAATGGAAAAAATGAAGAACATGCCTGGGAGGATGAAGCTGAATTACATGTAATGGAGGTATGTCCTTTGTTTACAACTCCCCAGTCTTGGTATAGAGACCTCGTGCATTACCTATAGGCAGGGTTGTTTCCAGAACATTGGAATTATAAGCAAAGAAGAGCGCTGCATCTTAAATCAGCTTCCTATCAGATTGTTGAAGGAGTATTATTCAGAAAAAATTATGACAAAGTTCTTCTGAGATGCTTAGAGAAAGAAGATGCGGAAAAATTAATGACAGATTTGCATGACGGGCCTGCTGGGGGACATTATTCAGGGGATACTACAGCCCACAAAATCCTCAGAGGCAGTTACTATTGGCCTACACTCTTCAAATATGCGCACACACATGTCAGGAAATGTGATATTTGCCAAAGGTGTAGTGGGAGACAACCTAAAGCAGCATCACCCCTAAAGCCTGTGATGATCATGGAGCCATTCGAGCAATGGGGGTTGGATATCATTGGAGAAATAAAACCAAATTCCTCCCTAAAAAAAAAGTACATTCTGACCGGGACCGATTATTTCACTCGCTGGGTTGAAGCTATCCCGCTACGCAAGATAAATGAAGACGCGATCATCAGCTTCCTACAAGATCATATCATGACCATGTTTGGAGTTCCAATTTCGTTAGTCTTTGATAATGATAAGTATTTTTCATCAATTAAATTAACTTCTTTTGCTCATGATAAAGGGATAAAATTGCATTATTCTGCTAATTACTATCCACAAGGAAATGGCCTGGCTGAATCCTCTAACAAAAATCTGATTAGAATTTTAAAGAAGACCGTAATAGAAAACCAGAGGAGTTGGCACTCAGCGCTACCAAATGCTCTTTGGGATGATAGAGTCACCCCCAAGTCTGCTATAGGAGTGTCACCATATACCCTTGTGTATGGTAAATAATCCATTCTTCCTCCCAATATCATGCTACCTTCTTCCATAATAGCTCAAGAATCTAGAGGGTCGGATGATGAAGTTTTGCAAATAAGTATATATAATCTCCTGAAAGCAGAAGAGGCTAGATCTAAATCCAGAGAACACTTTAAGCAACAACAGGAGTCAATAAAGAGATGGTTCGACAAACATAAAGCTGGAACGAAAGACTTTGAAGTGGGAGACTTAGTCCTCAAATGGGATCACCCCCATGATGAGAAAGGAAAGCATACTAAATTTCAGCAGTTGTGGGTAGGCCCTTTTCAAATTGCGGCAAAGATTGGCCCTTCTACTTATAAATTGCAAGATCTACAGGGGTGGGAAGAGAACTTACCAATAAATGGTTTGGTTCTCAAGCCTTATTTTTCTTGAGTTTCATTGAGTTCTTCTGTCTTGTATATAAATAATCTGTTTTGGCTGTCTTTTGAGTCTTTGAGTCATGAAGTTTAGTTTTACTTTAAATTTTATTTTTGATTTTAAATAAAATAAGCAAGCTTTGGTTGCATGGAGAGCATTAGAATTCTGGACCAACTAAAATCCTTGATTATAATACTGTGTATTATGGTTTTATCTGATAGAGTTTCTTCTAGTTTAGCAATTTTCCTAAATGGCTATGAACGCATTGAAATCCTGCTTAATCCCTGTAAAGTAACTCAAGATTAAAAGGTCTAGAATACTATTTCGAGGCTCCATCCATCTCACACTTAAAATGTCCTAGGGGGGTGACAACAAAATACCCATGGAAAGCAAGCAAGGTAAACAGTATATTATATATAAATCATCCCATGCCAAGAATTGAAAGCCAAAAGGCTAAGAAGAGTCAAAACTACTAAGGAAGAAATGTATATCAAAACAAAGTACTAAATCATATGAGTATAAAATTGCCAAAAGTTCCTCTCCATCTGTGAGCTAAAAACTAAATGCATCTCTCACACAAAAGGACACTATGGATAGAGGATCCTGAATAAAAATTCAGAAGGAAGGGCATGAGGAAGACTCAAAGGACAAAAGTCCAAAAAAGCACAAAAAAGTACAAAATGGCATGGGAATGAGGAACAAATGAATATTTCTGTTTACTAGATGTTATGATCCTGTGGTGTCCAAGATGGAAGCTACCCAAAGACAGATGTAAAAAATGAAACTCATACTTCTGGCCTCGAAAGAGTTATCTTGACTTTGAAACCTTGGTTTCCATTTTCCTGAATAGGACTACCCTCAATGATTCAAAGTTCATGTATCTGCCATTTGGGAAATCCATACATCTAGAAGAATTCAACATGTTGATTTTATTGTTAAATAGTCTGTTACTTAAGGAATTAGTTGTCGAGAGATCTAGGTTCACCAAGTAGCCACCAATTGTTGTAGCTGCAACATTTCGCCCCAAATTTCTTAAATTTTGGGCCCCTCCTCATGATTTAGCGTTGTTTTTTAATCGTTGGATCCTTGAACCTTTTTGTCGTGCTTTATTTTTAGATGATTTTAAAGGATTGACCCTCGGCCTGTTTTCAAAAGTTTCTCGGGTTTGGAATTGTTGTTGATTTTCAAAGTTAGCGCTTTTATGCTGTGATCGGAGCATCGTTTACTTTGATCGAAAGCTGTAGCCATTTTTGTTTCCGTCGTTGCGGCTCCCAAACCAGCTAGCTACCCAAAGTCCAAAGCGCTCTACCCTCCGATGCTAATCACATGTCTTTAACCTTTTTCTTCCGTCGTTGCGGCTCCCAAAGCAACTAAGCACCCGAAGTCCAAAATGCTCTGCCAGTCGATGCGTCAGCCTTTCAGTCGCTTGGCCATAGTCATTTCTTTTCCGCCGTTGCGGCTGGGAAAAGATTTTGTCTTTTGATGTCGATATTCTTTTGACTTTCAATTTAGAACTTTCCCGCTCGAGGCTTAGTCAAAACTCTTCCGACTACGATATGCTTAAAGTATTTCGCAGTACCCATTCTTGTCAGGATCTGCCATTGCGGCTGTGAATGAGCTACCCTTCCGATCTAAGTATTTTGAGCCGCCGTTGAGTTTTCCATATTCTATCATGAATGATGTCTTTTGAGGCTGTAAGTGGATGAGGTAGTGATGGTAGCGTTTGTTAAAATTCTCAGATCAAGCGGTGCACCTGGTCGTTTTCTTGTGGATTAGCCATTCCAGGTGGTTTAATTTAACGTTTAAAATGCCATTCCAATGAATTATGCACAATAATTGATTGTAGGTAGAACTCAAGGGACTGTTGGGTCGATCGTGGCATGAAGGCGTAGCTTTGATAGTTTTGTAAAAAATCAAATCGAAATCGGCAGGGTCGGAAGGGAGACAAGTGAAGGAAAAGACAAAATCGAAAGCAACCAAAGCACAGATCTGAAAGGTCCAGCAGTTGCTCAGATGATCATGAGCATACGAAGAAAAGATGAAAGGAGGGATATGAAATGCTCGAAGAACCAAAGAGTCACACATTTGGGGGGAACCCAAGTGGTCTGCTGATTTTGTTTAAATATTTAAAAGTTAGAAGTTATAGGGGATTTTTCCCTGGAAAAACTTGTAACTTAATGCTTGTAAGAGGAACTATTTCATTTTACAACCAGAGATTGCAAATTTTGCCTATTGGAGGAAGTGCTGTGTGGAATATGTCAATGTGATTAAATGAGCAATGTTGAATGTGAACTATTTCATTTTTAGCTGTGCCTCATTAGCTGTAAGAGCGTTCTAATTTCTTGAACCTATGTTCTTATCTGAATGTTCTTCAGTACCTTTATGACGTCTTTTCCATTATGAGTAATGGAATTTTTTAACTGCTGATGAGCTATCTTATCATATCTACTTTTCTTCATGTTTATTTGTTTGGTTATAAGAACAACTATCTGTAATTTTCCATAACACGTGAACAGGGGTGCATTACTCATGAATGAATACCCAACTCTCTAGAGATAGTTTAGTTAGTATTTATTTTCTTGCATGATTTGGATTCTTCTGAGTTCTAAGACGAGAGGTAAGAACCTGCACATCACATTGTGACTACTCTTTGCATCTTTATCACCTTGCATTGTTAATTAGGCACTTGCATATCATACTTAAGTCAAAAAATACAAATACACGGTGGACTGGGCCGCAACTGGTAAAACCACTTGTTTTTGTTACTTTGACGTACGGTAGTCGGACCGCAAACTAGATGGATTCCCTACACCAAATAGTCACAGGCTAGTTGGGAATGTTGACTGGGGAGAATCCCTTGCTGTTGTTTCCTACAAATTGCCAGTCCTCAATAGTGTGGTAAAATCAACTGTATACACAAAGGAATATGCCACACAAAACCCACATTTTATAAACAGTAACACAGTATCAATTTATATACATAGTTGAGTTAATAACTATTGCAATTGTAAACGTGACATGTATTTCACAACCCATCGTTCCATTACATTAACATCATTTACACAGTCAAACTGCTCACAACCTTGCACCATTGCAAGTAATGGTGCTGCCATGGCCTGTTGCATCTTTAAACAAGTAACCAAAATTAAACAGAGCCTACCAAGACATTCAAGTTTTTCCTTACGGCTAGAATCCCTCATTAAAATTACATCCCATTTCATTATTAAAAATAGACCCAAGGGAAAACGAAATACAAACACTAAAACTCAATGTTGTGGTGTTAACAACAGAGCTCTGTCATGATACAGACAAACCCCCAAACCCAAATGCAACCATAAAAACCAAACACAAGTAGACTAACCCCCGACAAATTAAAACATAGTCTCAAATCCAAGAGATGGCAAGTATTGACTTGTTTATCATGCTTACCGTAATTGTAATGCCAACCCATGGATTGTGGTCACACTACGAAGCCCACATCTCCTCGCTGCCTTGTCACCTGCAACCACGAAACACTACCAAGGATGATAAGTATGAAATTCGAGTGAGCCACAAAACAAACACCAATGTTGTGAAAACAATGAAGCCATACCTTTGTTACCTTCGAAGTCGCTTTCACCCACTACGCAGAGCCAAGACCAAACAACTTACAAACAAAGAAAATGACCAAATTCCATCATGAGCCAAGCCCTAAGCTTGGGCTGCCATAAAATCCAAGGTGCATTAATGGCACCAGCCTGGTGTCCATTATCAATGCTAAGACCCACATCTCTATAGTTTGTAAACGCCACAATATTGTTTGCCACCTTTTCCATTGCATAGTGTTAAAACCGTAATGTGCAATGTTTAGACCATGTTATAAATTTCGTAATCCAAATTCTAATGCAGGGTATAAAGTGCTATATGCATCGTGTACAATAGGATCTAAGCCTTAAACCTTTTTTTTATCTTTTTCCCTAGGAAATAAGCTTAGAACCATGGCATATGAAATATGCCATGGTAAACTTGTTTTTCCATAAAGTCAAAGATTCGGTCTTTAATCGAGGTTTGTAAACCTGCTAGAAGTAATTAAAGACATGTTAATACTTCTAATAAGATAAACATGAAATACAAATAGGTTAAGATATGAACAAATCGATCAGTAACATATAATGAATAATAAGCATCACATAGATAATCAGTCTAGGTCGAAAAAGGAATAATCATGGTAATTACCTTGCCACTAAACCAAGTATGTACAGAGCAATAATAACAATTGGTAGGTGTCTCTAGCCGCAAGAATAAGTACACCTACACGTAAACAAGTTAAGAGTTCCTTATTTCAAATTGAACTAAGTAAGCCCAGTAGACAAGTAGAAACTTTACCTCTCAGACAATTACATGGGAGAACTAGTCCCACCACTCCGCTCACTTTGGTTCCAAGAACAAAGTTAAGTTAGAACATGTAAATAATAAGTAAACTCATGCTGATAGTAAAGAAGTACATAATTAAAGTAACTACACATACACATCAGTGTAAACACACAAGAATAGCTTAGTAATCACATTTACGACATCATAATGTAAAATAAATTAATAAATATAACTAAAAGAAAGAAGGTAAAACGTAAGAACAGGTTATGATGAATCACTGGTACATTTAGTGTAGGTTATATTCCTCAAGTATAATGTCCATTCCTAGGTAGCTTATACTAGCCTAATAGTATTTCCTTTTTCAATTTTTGGGGACATTACAAGTGCTATCAAAGCTCAGTTTCAATACTAACAGACCTATGTGAGCACCAAGCATTCACCGTAAAGAAAATAAAGTATGTTATTAAATTTTATTACTAAAAATAAATTTTCCTATTATTAATTTTTTTCAAAATTTTAGGAATTTTTATAGAACAGTTCAGATTATGAACACTATAGAAGATAACAGCCGACAAGGAAAGATGAACACCACCACCCCGGAAGCAGAACTGGTGGTAGAATTAAATTATGATATTTTGAAGACTATACACAGTCTTCAAGAAGAATTGAAAAGTTTCAGAGAAGATAGTATGAATGAAATAAAGGAATAGCAAGCTATTAATGAAGCATTACTGATAAATATGACGAGAGGAAGTACGCAAGGAAATCATACTCAGTCCACAAATATATCCAAAAGAGAACCTTACCATAAACGGGCCAGTATCCCAAGAGAAGAAGAAAAACAAGAACATACCCTTGAAGCACCGAAAGGACATCATCACGGTCCTTCCAGTGATGGCTCTCTTTCTCCTCACAGAAAGAAACAAAGAAGCGATGAAATTCTTCAGGGGGAATTTAGAAAAATAAGATCCCTGATCTATGAAGGTGAAGTAAACACTGGGGAGACAGCTGAAGAGTGGTTGTTGGGTATGATCAGATATTTCCAAGTTCATAACTACTCAAGTGAGATGAAGGATCAACTTGCCATCTATAATTTAAATGGAAAGGTAGCAAGATGGTGGAGGGATTTGAAACACACCAAGAAATATGAGCTAAGAGAAATACACTATGATAACTTCCAAAAATTATTCCAAGAGAAATATATGTCAAAAAGGTTATTTGACCGAAAGGTGAAATAATTGCACGAGCTGCATATGGGGTCCATGACTATGGATGCTTTTATTAACAAATTTCTAGATCTGTTACATTATGTACCATACATTAAGGATGAAAAGGTAAATATCCAACATTTTTTAGGATGTCTCCCTCCCAACTTTCAGGAAAGTACTGAATTTGACATGCCAAAAAATTTGGATACCACATTGCACAAGGCCAAGATCTTCTATGAGCATGGAAAACTACAGCAAGAGAACATGAACCAGAACAGAGACAAGTCTAAGAACTTTTTTGATAACTGCAAAACTGGGTTTAACCCATAACCATACATAAAGTTGAATAGCAACTTACCAGCAAACAAGAACTTCAACAAGTCTGGTACAAAGCCATATGTACCAGCTCCTAATGTTAACAAACTAGTAGCAAGTGGAGCCAATGCTATCCCACTACAGATCAAGTGCTGGAAATGTAGCAGCCCTCATTATTCCCGAGATTGTAAGAACAAGACCAGTGGGGTCTTGCACAAATTACAAGAAGAACCAACTATAGAAGACATAGCTGCAACACCATGGATTTATGCAGCATGGGATGGCCGACAGGAAGACTGTCAAGCTACAATGGTTAAGATAGAAGGTAAGATATTGAACACTTCTATTTCAATACTTATTGATCTCAGTGATTGTTGGAGATATGTTTCACCTAAAATTGTCGATGTATGCAAACTAGGTAAAGTAAAGCATGATAAACCTTGGATGGTCCAATTAGCCACAGGTACGAAATGGAAAGTTTCGAAAATAGTTAAATATTGCGAGGTAAACCTGAATGGTTTTCCTATGAAAGTAAACCTAAACATCCTACCCTTAGGATCGTATGATATACTTATCGGCATGGAGTGGTTGGAACAACACCATGTCATGCTCGATTACTTACAGAAGTCAATATTGTGTACTGATAGCCAAGGGAACCAAGTGAAGGTTCAGGGCATTCCAAAGAAAGTTTTGGTAATGAAAATATCTTACTTACAAGCAAATAAATGCATTAGGAAAGGCTGGAAGTTGTTTGCAGTAAACATCCGAGACCTAGAGTCTGAAAGAGAACAATGCATAAAAGAATTCCCTGTTCTTGAAAAATTCAAGGATGTGTTTCCCAAGGAAATCCCAGGATTACCTCTGAAATGATACCTAGACTTTTCCATCGAACTGACACTAGGATCAGTTCCAACTTCCAAATCCTCTTACCTAATGAGTGCACCAGAATTGGTGGAACTCAAACTGCAGTTGCATGAGTTGATAGAGAAAGGGTATATCCAACCCAGTGTGTCCCCTTGAGGAGCACTAATACTATTTGTAAAGAAGAAATATGGTATGATGCAGATGTGCATCGATTATTGTTAGTTGAACAAAATGAATATCAAGAACTGATACCCACTCCCTAGGATCGATGACTTGTTCGATCAAGTGGTAGGATCCAAAATATTTTCAAATATTGACCTGCGATCCAGGTACCGTTAGGTATGGATTCATGGCGAGGATATTCACAAAACTGCCTTTCGTATGAGGTATGGTCACTATGAGTTTCTAGTGATGTCATTTAGGTTAATAAATGCACCCACGAACTTTATGTGTATGATGAACAACATATTCAGTAAATATCTGGATAAGTTTATTTTGGTATTTATAGACAACATCCTAGTTTATTCCAAGAATAAAGAGGAACATGAAGAACACCTTCGCATAGTACTACGAGTTTTGAGAGAACACCAAATTTACGATAAGTTTAGTAAATGTGATTTTTACAAACCCCAAATACAGCACTTAGGTCACATTATCTCCGATACATGGATAGCAATGGACCCGAAAAAGATTAGAGCCATAAAGGATTGGCCTACCTCTACTAGTGTCACTAAAATTAGGTCCTTTTTGGGATTAGCTGGATATTATCAAAAGTTCATTGAGAACTTCTCGATAATCGCTTGCCCCATGGCCACTTTGCACAATAAATCAAATAATTTCTTATGGACTACCAAGTGCGAATAAAGTTTTCAAAAGCTTAAACAACTTTTGATGACTACACCGATACCACGAGTTGCGGATCCCGATGGGGATTTCGTTGTTTGCATGGATGCAAGGAAGGAAGGACTTGGAGGAGTCATCTTGCAGAACGATCACACGATTTGTTATGAATCAAGGAAATTAAATGACAATGAGCAGAACTACCCCATGCATGATCTTGAGTTAGCGGCCATCGTCCACGATTTGAAGATGTGGAGGCACTACCTCATGGGAAGGAAGTTCCTTATAAAGATAGCCAATATGAGTCTAAAATATTTATTCGATCAAGCAGATCTGGATGCAAGACAAGCCAGGTGGTTGGCTTTCCTTAGTGAGTACCATTTTGAGCTAAAAATATTAAGGGAAAAGAGAACAAGGTTGCCGATGCTTTGATCCGATGAACTCATATGATATATTAGGTGAATTTGAGTCAAACCGATGCATATTGCCTGAGAGGATTAGAATGGATAATAGATCCCATCCTTTTTGTGGAGAAATCCTCAATAAAATTCAAGACAACAGGTTGTTTCAACAACAAAAAGAATACAAGGTAGACGAATCTGGACTGTTATGGTCCAACAATAGATTGTACGTTCCAGAAGGAGGGGACATTCGGTCTAGCATCCTCATGAAATTTCATCAGGAACCCAAGATATCAAAAGATGATATCTGTCATCAAGAGACACTTTTTTTCCCTAATTTAAAGGATGACATTGTAATGTTTATCGCGAAATGTCAGGAATGTTAGCTAGTCAAAGTTGAGCATCAGCATCCTTCGGGATTACTGCAGCTGTTACCCATTCTGGAATGGAAGTGCAAGGTCAATAGTGTGGATTTTATCACCGATATACTAAAAAGTAAGAAACAAAATGATTCTATTTTTGTAGTGATTGACAAGTTGTCAAAAGCAACACACTTCATTCTTGTGAATTCGATCTACAAGGCAGTGAACACTGCTGATATCTTCTTGAAGGATATATTTAGATTGCACAGGATACCCAAGGAATCATCTCAGACCAAGATGTTATGTTTACAGGAAACTTTTAGAGATATTTATTCTTTGGATTAGAGACGTAGTTTAAATTTAGCACTGCTTATCACCCATAGACAGACAGGAAGACATAAAAAGTAAACTAGATTATTGAGTACATGTTTAGGATGTATGTCATGAAAAAACCCACTAAGTGGGAGGGGTTTGCATATAACAATGGTTATAATACTCCTCCAAGATGATTCCCTTTGAGGTACTCTATGGATGGAAGTGTACAACACCGATTACTTGGGATATCCTGGTGGATCAGCTTATGTTAGGGCCTGATTTATTAATGGAATTGGAACAGCTAGTTACGAAGGTCCTGTTGGCAGCTAGCAACAACCTCTTCATTTCTCAATAAGATGAAGAGAGATCAGCTCTTTCTATGATTTACCAATTCGAAATTATAAAAGAGCACCTTCAGAATCTTTGATTCTGAAGGTACTCTCAATCAAAGAAAAGTAAAGTGGTATTTTGGAAGTTGGTGAAATCATGCTAGTGAACTTGGCAATTAACAACTGTCAGTTAGTTTCATAATTTTTTCATGTAACTAATTCAATAATTAAGATAAATTTATGTGACTATATATGATTTGAGAAATTCGAAAGGATAGTATGCCAAGGGAAAATCAATAAAACACATCTTGTGTTGGTTTAAGAGCTGGATATGGATGAGGTATTACTAATCTTAAGTTCTTAGAACTAAAGGTGATCTTTAAACTTAAAGTTTTTATTCCATGTAATGCCTTACTATGATTTTTGTAAATATTATAGTTAATGAATAAGTGATTTTCGTATAGGATTTTTTCACATATTATAGTTTTTCATTTAAATATCCTATCAAGTTAATGTTGGATATTCATAGATAGGATTTTTGAAAGATTTAAAACTAAGCCTATGAAATACATGACATAGATATTTCAAGCCATTTCGCTAGTTGTCATGTTAACATTAGGATATGTGATTTCATCACTATATCACATAGAGTGCTACCACCTTTCACGCTAAAACTGGAGAAGGCTATTAAGGTAACAGAGTTTACGAAGGGCCATGTGTCAAAATGATAACGTTTGTCGTTCGGATTGCTGAGTTAGCACAGAGATGTGGCTTGCACTTCATGATAAATCGACAGCTGTGAACATATGGAGGCATCGTATTAACATAATTGAATGTTGATAGTCATGTCATTTTATCATGATGTACTAGTTCATTATTAACCACTGTCTATAATCAATGTTCGAATTTATGATTCGTCAATCACAAGATCTCTGGTACGCCGATTTGGTAGAATATCACTACTAGTCGTGGATAAATTGTAGATAAACCTGCATATATCATAATATAACATTACGTTGCAGCTCTCATCATTGTGAAGGCTCGACTAAAATGACCATGACCAGAGATCTCAGGTTTGTCAGATCTAAATCCTGTGAAGTTTTGCACATCATGTCATACATTTGGGTACCTATTCCCTCTCTATTCACCTTTCCATTCATTTCAGCCCGAAACCAGGAGAGCATGGAAGAAACTATGGCCACTCTGAACCGTTATGAAATCTCTTGTTCTGAGCTCATAAAGGCAAACGAGGAGGTAGCTCTGCGTTTTGAGAAAATCGGGTGGGGCAAATTCTTTAAGAGTTTCGATGGTCATCATGCAGAGGTGACTAAGCTATTCGCCATGAATTTAAAAGATGACATTGTGCAGATAGGGGGTTTTGAATTCGTTATTAATGAAGACAAGATAGCAGCAGCGACACAGCTCCCGCAAGTTGGAGAACGCTGGTTTAAGGGTAGCAAGGTTAATAAGAAGAGGTGTTTATCTTTGTTGTTGCCATTTCCGGATGATACTAAGCTGAAGAAAGGTGTCCATGTCAGGTTCTTAAAGCCCTAATGTAGAGCTTATTACGAAATCTTGATAAGGTACGTGTCCTGTGACGGACGTTTCTCCCATTTACATCTTTACCATTTAAGACTCTTGCTAGCGTTATAGGTTTGTAAGCTCAATTTGCCATTTTACTTATGGCAAAGCTTGAAGAAAATGCCACAGGCAGTTAGAAGTTTAGTAACCCTGATAGAAGTATTTTCCACCACGGGTTAATCAAAATCATAGTGCAACATCAATTGTCTATAAATGGCAAGGCATGGGATAGTTTTTTAACTGACTGTCAGTTGGGGCCGACGCACTACTGGACGAACCCCTCCCCACGAATTCGTAAGAAATGAAAAGCCATAAAGTCTGAGGTTAATAATACTTCTGAAACTGTATTAGAGGTAAAGGGGTTTGGGGAAGTCAGTATACCCATAAACGATGGGATTAGTAAAGATGATGAGGGGAATACAGTCCCTTGTGGCTCTAAAGTAGTCCTGAATCATCCTTTATCTGGTAAAGGTCATAGTACCCCTGCAGAAACAAAAGAAATATTAACCGAAATCAAAACTGATAATGTTGTATCTGAATCAAATAAACCTTATGATCACAGCAACGAGTCTATGCGTAGATTAGGTCATCTTTCCCATATTTGCTGTGACAAGGGAGGGTTTGATTCGAAAAATTTGTTGTTCTCAAGGAGGGTTACTAGGAGTATGAACAGTACCCATACAATTTCAAGTCCTATGGTTAATCAACAGGATTCTCAACCTCCAGTCGTCCATATTGAAGATGACATCCCGTCATCTATCCCTAATACAATTCATGAAAATAATTCTACTTTAGTAAAGGTTAATGTTGTAAAATCAGGCAAGGCCGAAGTTACTCAACCAAGTATAGACACAGGTATTGCAGACCCTGAATCATCATCTAGTCTACATATTGATAGCCCTATTTATCCTCAGGTAACCAATGAAAAAGAAACTCTGCATCATGTACTAGATAATGCATACCAAGCCAAAATCACAGAGTTAAAAGATAAGCTTAAGCATTACCTATCCAGTACAGCAGTGTTAGAAGAGGAAAATAAAACCTTTAGAGAAGAGTTGCTGGATTGGATCAGCAGATGGAAAGAAACAAGTGCTAAGAACAATCAGTATAAAAAATCAAATAGGTCAATAATTAGCACAAACCAGCACCTGCTTGAAAAAATTGAAAAACAAAACATAAAGATTATCAGGTTAAATGCCAAATTGACTGAAGCACGAAGAGTAATCGCTCTTTGAAGTAACACATGATGGTTATTCTCATTTTCCTTTTGCATGGTTCATATTGTTGTCAAACAGGTAATGATATTTTTTCAACATGCCTGTAAAATCGCATATTTTACAGGCATGCATTAAAATCTTAGTTTATTCTATTTGTATTTATTATAGACAGCTTTAATGAGATACTTCGTTTGTTACATGTAGGTGGATTTGTCATCACTCCTTTCCAGAGTTTCAGGACGTTGTTTATACGTTGGCATGGAGATGTAGCTGTTTGTTAAAATCTGGAGTTTCAACAATGGTCAAGAATTTTCCCAGTACCTGGAAATTTGCAAACACTTAGGCTAGTCATTTTTCTGTTTATAGTGACAGGTGTTTAATATAAGAGATTCGATTCTCTTTTTAGTTATATGAACCCTAAGATGTTGCATGTAACATTAATAGGGAAAACTGAATCATAGTAGTATATAAGTTAGGAATTTTGATGAACAATGGATGGAGTGTTGGAAGAAAACATACTTGAAGTATAATTTCGTTGCTAGTGTTATCTCATTCCGGAAGTTGAATCTTTGGAGGTGAATACAACTGGACATCTACAGACTGATACCATTACTGGTATGTTTGTTTTGGATATATTATATGCTTCTGCATCTTATCTTCTATCTTATGATTAACACATTATGATTTGATATATGTGTGTTTAATTACAATTTGCACTTTATCAGTTCAAGATCGCATTTTAAACAAATATATCGTTATGATTCTATTTATTAGTATTTTTACTATAAACTTAAGATATAATTATATACTCTTCTGTCTGTTAAAAATATCATTTGTATGTTAACAGTGATTTTATAGCAGACATTATCTTTCAGTTCAAATAGCTATGTTGATAATTAATTATTAATTGATTTCAGAAAGATTAAATAATTGTTTATTGTCAGTGGTTTCTTCGGTTTTGTTGTCATATAACAAAGTGACTTATTATTCATAATTTAAATGTTTCTATTTAAATTGTGCTTTTTAGTCTTTCTGTTCATCTTTTATTGATTAATAATTAATCTAGTTTCTATAAATGCTCTCAGTTGAGATAGGACATATAGAATAGTTTTAATTAGGTTTTATTTTAGTATCTTCCAGATTAACAACTATTAAATCAATTTACAGAATTTTAGTGTACCTTTTACAAATCTTTATATTCAGAAAACTCTTTAAAAATTGAAGTCTTTCCTTAAGAAATAAGCCACTAGATAGTCTAGATAGTTTAGATAATTAATTATATGATTTATTTAGGTAAAAAAAACAAAAAAAAAACATTAGAATAGGTTAGATTTTGCTGATTTTAATTTCTCATTTAGAGAAAATCAGCTGGTAGCAGGACCATAACCTGCGAGGTCTTGATAAATCAAACACACCGGATGCTGCTTTAAGCTGATTGTGTGGACAAAACCTCCTTATTGGCCTAGTTCAGAAAAACAGGCCAACAAATGGTGCTAGAAGGAGGGCCTATTAATGATTAATGGTAGGGAAAATTAATGACAAATTTACAACTAGCCAACAACCTCTAGAAACCAGGAGATCACCATTTATAAATACTGTTAGGAGTATCCTTGAGCGTGATCATATCACATCCCCATTTACTCCTGAACAAAACATTCGAACCTTGGAAGAATCACGACATATTCTTACCAGATCTTATGCCAATCAGCTTGGCTTATCCCCAATAGATTATGGTCTTCCTAGGCAACAACGACGTAATCCACAGTTGAACATAGTCACTCAGGATTTACAGGAATCTGATAGTACTCCACATTATCAAACTAGAAGTAACCATAGACAAACTACTCAAACAAACACTGCTAGAAGACTTATTGTAGAAGACGGTTTTGATCAGCCACCTTCTCTTCCTGAATCTCCACCTATTAGTCTAAGTCCATCTAATTCAGGAAGTTCACCAAGTTCTGAAAGAATCCCTATGGCGGGAAACATGCCTAGAGGGGGAGGAGGTAATCCTCCACCTAATCCACCCAATCCACAACTCCCTTGGCTAAGGACAGCTGCTGTAGCAGTCCCTGGAGTACAACATCCTTTGCCTAAACACTCTGATAAGCTCCTCCCTAAGTTTAACCCAGATGACAAAGAACCTGCAGAGGTACATGTTGACACATTCATGTTAGCTGTTCAAACTTTGAACGTTCAGCATGAAGATGTAGTTTGTCGATTATTTCCTCTCACTTTTGAAGGAAGAGCTTCTACCTGGTACTTTTCATTAGTATAGGGATCAATCACAAACTTGGGGGAATTTAATAAAGCTTTCTTAGATAAATTTGGGGAAGATAAAAAACCTTCCCTATTAGCCCTAGAGTTGTCTAGGATTAAAATGGAGCCTAAAGAAAGGATCAAAGATTTCAATCAAAGGTTTTTGACATTAAAAAATAAAATCCCAATGGCCTCTCAACCTATGGAAGACATAATTATTGAAAATTATATGTCATCCCTACCTAAATATTCCGAAATGTTTGTGAAGAGAGATAGAAAAACAACATTAATAGAAACTTTTGAGGAAGCCATTAAAGTCGAGAAGGATTCTATGTCCTATGAACCAGAGAGAAGTGGGAAATCAGATTCTTTTTCTCGTAGGAAGATGGAAAAACCCAATTCAGATAAAGACAAAGCATTCGATATAGAACAACTATAGAATGCTATTCGATCATTAACCAATGAAGTTGCAGGGTTAAAGAAAAACAATTCTGAAGCTTCTCCTTCTAGGGGATATTTCAGAAATCAGTTTAGACAGAACCCAAATACAAATAATAAGAATACACCACCTGATATAGAAGCAAATGAATATATTTTCAATACAATTCGAGCTATTTTATCTTTGTCTGAAACTCCTTCTAGTCAAGAAATAAATGAAAACAAAGAAGAAGAGGAATCAGAAAATGATAAAGAATCAGAAGAACGTCAACAAGTTAACAGTCATTTCTGGGATAGTCTTGTGAAAGAACATGAGATTAAAAGTCCTCCTACATGACATCATGCATATAGTACGTGTAGTAGAGCATCTACAAACACTCCCGATGCTTCAAGTTCTACTACAAATAATGACAACAATAATTCACAACCGAATAAACAAGCTCAATCCGGCAAGCAAACTCAAACAACCAAAGGTACCCAAATTGTCCAAAATGCTCCTAAATTAGATTTACAATATGATATCATTGAATATTTAAAGAAGACTCGTGCAAACATCAATATGTACGATCTTCTTCAAATCTACCCAATGCCTAATAGTCATGTTATAAATCCTGCAGTGAGTTCAATTGTTCCTAATGCAAAACAAAATGTTGCTGCAAATAGTACTAATAATGATCCAACAACAACTGAAAAAGGGAAAGCAACAACTGACAAAGGTTCGTTGATAGGTAAGAATTCCAAATCAACCACACCTCCATTCTTACTTACCTTTGAAATTTTCAATAGGAATGTTCATAATTGCATGGTAGACTCCGGAGCATCCTCCAATGTGATGCCTTTATCAGTGTGCAAGAAATTGAATGGAAAATATGTTCCATCTAATTCACAAATAACTCAATTGGACAGGACAAATGTAAAGGTTGTAGGGGAAAGGAAAGATGTCTTACTCAGGATTGCTTGTAACCCTTCGGTTTATCAAATCATAGATATTGTTGTTGTTGATATTCCAGATGCATATGGGCTGTTCTTAAGTAGGGATTGGTCTCAACAGCTGAACGGTTTCTTTGCCACTGATTGGTCGACATTGTGGTTACCTAAGAACGGAAAGTCAAATCAGATAAAGATAAATAGAGAAAGATATATGAAACATACTGTCACAGAATTGCATGATCCTAGTAAACCTGTTTTATTTTCAGATTGTATTATGGGAAATTACATGTATGAATTAGGATTTGGTAATTTTAAAGCTGAAAATTCTGCCTTATCTGAAAATAAACAGCAATCTGAAATTTGTAATGTGACATCTGTTTCTCCTAACTCTCCACTCAAGGAAATCATTGATGATGTAGATAATATGAATATTGTAAATATTATAGAAAGTAAAGTAGTTGTGCATAGTTCTATCTGGAATTTATATTTTGATGGTGCAAAATCAAAAGAAGGAGCAGGAGCTGGTTGCCTACTGGTGGACCCTCAGGGAAATAAAACCTGTATAGCTTGTAGAATGGATTTTAGTTGTACAAACAATACAGTGGAATATGAATCTTTAATACAAGGTCTGAAAAAAGCAATTGATTTGGGAATCAAAGAATTAATTGTATAAGGAGACTCTGAGATCATTGTTAGACAGGTTCATAACTCTATTCATTGTTTATCTGAACATTTACAGAGTTATCAACGGGAGGTATGGAACCTTATCTCACATTTTGATGCATTTAACATTAATTTTGTTCCTAGAAGTCAAAATCAGGAGCAGATTTGTTGGCAAATGTAGCATCAAAGTTAATTCCTTCAGAAAATCTTACACCAGATTTTTTTTTCTGTTGAATTGATTTTTAGACCTTCCATACCTGATAATATTTTTAAGTGGCGTGTATTTGAAAATGATATGCAGGTAATGAATTTTTTGATGAACGAAGATACCTTTAAAGATGCAGCAATTGACGAAGTCACTCATGACTAAAATTTGCGGGATTTTTCGGTAATAAATGGTTTTTGTTCAGTTGAAAAAGCTCTTAAACAGGTAAAACCAGTCCCTAATTCAGTACTAAGATTAGAAAAGTTTTTTGATCTACAGGATAAGTTTAGGTCTGTTCCTAATTGTAAAACAAACATCTCTCGAATGAGATATGAAACTATCAATTTAGGAACAGAACCAAATCCCCAAACTATAAATCTTGGAATAGACTGCAACCCTGTAGAAAAAACAACTTTTTTAAAATTGTTTAAGGAATTTAAAGATGTTTTTGCTTGGACATATGATGAATTGAAAAACTTTAACACGCAATTAATGCAACACATAATTCCGATTAAACATGAGTCAAAACCTTTTCAACAGATGTTAAGGAAATATCACCCGTCATTAGAACCAAGAATAAAAACGGAGCTGAATAAATTATTAGCTGGCAAAATCGCTTTTCCCATGAGACATACTCAATGGGTGGCAAACTTAGTTCCAGTTAGGAAGAAAAACGGGGATATTAGATTATGTGTAGATTTTAGAAATCTGAATAAAGCTTCTGAAAAGGATAACTATCCAGTTCCTCCCATGGAACAAATTCTTCAAAAGGTGTCTGGGACTGAGATACTATCACTTATGTATGGTTTCTCAGGGTACAACCAAATATTGGTTTCCCCAGATGATCAATTGAAAACTGCTTTTAGAACTCCATGGGGAACATATGCCTACCGCAAGATTCCCTTTGGGTTAATTAATGCGGGAGCAACCTTTCAATGGGCAATGGATATTGCTTTTAGAGGCCTAATCAACCATTCAGTTGTTGTCTACTTGGATGATGTTACTGTATATTCTAAACATCAACCTGATAATCTTAATCATCTTAGAAGAGTATTTGAACGATGCAGAAAATTTGGAATATCCTTAAATCCTAAAAAAACAATATTTGTTGTTTCAGAAGGTATCTTATTAGGTTGCATTGTTTCAAAGCACGGAATCATGATTGATCCTAAAAGAACTCAAACCATTTCAAAGATAACCTATCCTTCTAGCAAGAAGGCAATGCAATCATTTCTCGGCAAAATAAATTTTGTGAGGAGATTCATTCCCAGTTTCTCCGAAATAATTATTCCTTTGCAGAAAATGATTAGAAAGATGCTGTTTTTAATTGGGGACAAACTGAAAAAGAATCATTTCAGAAAATTTTGGAGGCCATCTCAGAAGCTCCTGGTCTCCTAAGCCCAGATTTTAATAAGGATTTCATATTGTATACCTTTGCTTCTGATATTTCATATGCAACAGTTTTAACTCAATTAAATCAGCAAAACAACGAAGTCCCAATCTCCTTCATGAGTTCAAATTTCAAAGGTGCTAAACTTAATTACCATGAAGTTGATAAACAAGCCTTTGCCATTTTTAAATCTGTTAAACATTTTCATTCATACTTACTGAAATCTCACTACTACATTTCGATCCAAAATCTGACGGAAAAATACGACGGCGCGTGGATTTCTCTTTTTAAACTTACCAAAAATCATAAGGATACATTTTTTTTTTGTAAATATGGCCACAACTGTCGCTTAAGTGACGACTATTCTCATAACCATCGCTTAAGCGACGACGCATTAGTAAGCGGCAAATTCAAGAACTCATGCTTTCTTTTCTTTCTTTTCTGGTTAAAGTTTGGCGCTAATCTCCTAGGAATGGTTTGCTTTGGGGTTTATTTTTGAGCATTTAGTGGATTCTGGTGTATGAGGGAAGGGCCTGTGAATTTGAGGGGTGGATGCATTTTTTGTGTTTGAAACCATCTTGAGTATTGCAAAAACGGGTTGTTTCTTGCTTGTTTTTGAACTTTTCAGTAGGTACTCGCAGCAAGTAGGGGTTTGGAAGATTTTAACTAGTCTTTGGATTGCTGAAACTTGAAGTAAAAAAGTGGCACGTCTGTGAAATGAATGGTTTAGTTCTGGAGCAGTAGACGAGGGTTTCTGGCTTTAGACTATTGATTTTTGTTCATCACAGGCAGAGAATGAATGGTGAAGGGGAAAATATTGACATTTAACTAAACCAAGATGTGCAAAATACTGTTCCAATGCGTGGTGGAAAGTATAGTTGTGGAACCGAAGGCGTAAATGTAGAAGGATTTGCAGGAGATCAGGTGGATTTAAGGGATAACGGGTAGGCTTAGCTGATACTCAAGCGGTGAGGTGGTGGTGCTTTTGTTCTATGATAATCTTAGCGGGGAGTATTGGAGGATGCAGGACATTATCGAAGGAGGCAATCGTCCATGGGAAGAGCTTATCCCAGATGCTCTTACCCTGATTTTCAAGAAAATTCCATTCCAGGAGATTCTGACTGTCATTCCTATGGTTTGTAAGTCATGGAAGAAGGTGGCCAGTCAACCAGATTGCTGGAAGGAGATTAATATCGAATACTGGTGCCATCGTTGCAAGCCGGAGAACATTGATAGAATGGTTCGGATGCTTGTCTCCAGTAGCCAAGGGTTGATGCGCAAATTAGAGGTGTCTGGATTGAGAAACGACACGATCTTCGCCTTCATTGCTAGACAGTAAGTATATCTATACAATCTTCTAGTTATATAAAGTTTGTTCCCATAACTTGGTAACTCATTGTTTCGAAGATCACGGATTAAGAGATCTGTTCGAATTCGGTTTCCGTTGGTTAGGTTTAACCTTTGCAGTCTTGGAAGTGATTTATCATATGTGCCTTTTAAAATTGTTTCTATAAATAAGAGTAAGAATGGTAGATAATTGCAATAGAGGAGTTGTTGAATATAATGTTTTGCATGGAAACCTTAAGAAGTAAAATAAAAATGGATCGGAGAATAAAGGATTTAGCTCATCTGAACTAGAAGAAGCTTGCTAGGTTATGAGAATGGACTCAGGTGAGTCATGAATAAATGACATTATCAACTATAGTATGGTTATTCTAGGTAGTGACGGTGTATAGGGATACTTGGAATATTCTGATTTGCATCCAAACAATGAACATTTCTGTTAGGCCAGATGAATGTCAAGGGGGTACATGTCTCTGTCACAATCTTGCATTCTGATTTCTTTTAGTTTTGGTTCTTTGTTGATTTCCATAGTTTAATTGAGGAATACAGATGATAAAATATTGCTGATCCCTTTGCTTGCACTGCAAGCAATAAGCATCCCGCAGTACAGTATTAATGATTATGTAGGATGGATTATATACAGTAGCTTATGAGTTATAGGATGGGTTGTATGTACCTCATAACCTTATGAGGTCTTCCACATCCGACATATATGCCAAGCCTATATAGTTATTATTAGCCTGTATGCCTTCTATTTGTTGAGGTAAATGTTCTGCATGATATGACATATCAATACTTTGTTATTGTAGTTTGCACCCTCATTTTTTATTGTTTTGTTTCGACAAAAGAGCTGGCTGTTAGAATACAAGATTGAGCTGTCTCTAGATGAATGGGTCATGTTTGATATTCACGAAAAGGAGTTCGATCCATGTCCAAAAGCAATGCATTTCATACAAAAGCATTGTTAAGCCTATTTTCATTTCTCGAGGATAGGAGTTGTTAAAGAAATTAAAATGTAGGAGTTGCCTACACAAATTCAAAGATTCCAAGGGACGACTAGTTAAAGGTTTATTTAGACCTTTGATGGTTTTTGAGTTTTTTTCTTCCTCAACAGCAACCTGGTTGTATTTTTATCCCCTCCATTCTCATTATGGGTACAATAAAATCTCTATTTATATTCATATGATCACCACCAAAACCCAGTTGCATCTCTGGGGAAATAGCAAAATCAAGTAGGAAAAATTATAGAAGAATGTACGATGGGTAGGGAAAGGATTGGAAACTTTTTTTTAGTACATTTCTTCTTATCCTTATTGGAAAAATTAGTAAATTACAGAAGAATGTGGGGGTGGGGGTGTGGGTGGGGGAGTGGGGCCATTGGGTTGCAAGGGTTCACACATCAATTGGAAACTTATTAAATGTGGGGGTCTTGGTAAGGGGCGGGGCCATTAAGTTGCAAGGGTTCAGAACTTCAGCATCAATTGGAAACTTATTTTAAAACATTTATGCTTATCCTTGTATTTCCATAACACCAGGTATGTGGAAAACCTGAGCTAAAAAGTATTCCCGATTGAAATTTTTTGAAGTAAGGTAATAACTAATGAAATCCATTTCGCCAGTCGTTGTTCTCTAATGAATAATCTCCCTCAGCATAGTTCTAGATTGCAGCGGGACATAGAAAAGTCATGCAATCCTACTTCCAAAATTCATTCTTGTTTTCATATTAGAAGGTTGTGGACCAAGAGTCAGTCTATGCAAGCAAATGGTTCATGAGAAGAATCGATGACAAACATGTTCTTACACATTGCATCAATTGTTTTGGTAGTGTTGGAAAGTTTAGTTGATCCTTGGAAAAATAGTAAATTTGAATATCCTCTCTTCAGTTATGTCATCTTGACATTTTAGGGGTTGTAATATTGACCTGTTTTATGTACACTGCTTCAAATTCGAATCAAACAAGGCTCCACTGGGTTCTCCTGTGGTTGAAGACATTTTTTTGTCGCCCCAAATTTCTTCTCTTTATTTCCTCTTCACCAACCTTGACCTGTATGACTCGTAGAGCCTTAAGGGAAGCCTTTCCTATGTTTTGTAGCGTCTTCTTGCTTCTTTTGTTATGCTAACTATTCTTCTCTCCTCTTATTCCAATATTGTTGTATTTGTCTTTGGGGAGTGTATCAGTTGACTGATTAGCCATCTAGCCTATAAAAAATGAAGCTCGACAAAACACTCAATTCCTCAGGTATGCATATGGGCAGACTATAAATTGACACAAACACCTTTAGTCTATATAGCACTATGTTTTTTGGCCTCATAAAACAGTGAGAATAAATCTTCCCAATATCTGGAAAGGGGGTTAAAAATAACCGATAAATACATTGTGCATCACAATATAATAATGGATAATCAAGAGAGATTTTACACCTAATTCTAGTAGATCAAAAATTCATCAAGAATACCTAGCCTTCCGCATTATAAACATAGTCAATACATTCATTTGCTCCTCAATATACTCATAGGAAAAACAACATAGACAGTTTCCAAACTGGAAATAAATCAGCAGTTATCTATCTTGCCCCTAATTTCTATAGGAAAATCATGAAAACCCATCATTCTTAATTAGTACACAGGCCCAAACTATGGAGTTCTTCCAAGTTACAATGATCTCTGGCTTGCTTGCATAGCTCCTCTAGATGTATGGCTACTCTGATTGTACCCAATCCCTTTATTCTCCCCATTACATAGAGAGAGGATGGTATCTTTTTCAATCTTCATGCTCATCAAGACTGTAGAATTCTACTTCCACGAGAGCATCTATTTCATCCTCTTTATCAGAAGCATTTCTATCACCTTGCTTCATTTCTTTTAAGTTTGGGGTTCTCAATTTTTTGGTGCTGTTTGCACTTGAAACCTGTTTGGAAAGACGGGACCACACAGAATGTTTCTTCTGTTGAACGCTTTTACTGACTTCTGGTTTTAACAAGGAATTTGAATCAGATAGTTTGTTTAGGCCTTTTTTGGATACCCTGGATACTGTCACAAATCGCTGACTTTTTAATTTCAGAACCGAACCAAGAAGATTCTGATTTATGTGAACTCTGTCATCCTTGTGTATTCTTTGTATTCCTTCATTTTGCAATGTATCCATCCATGAAGTATCATTCTTCACTGTAACTCTAATGTTCCCGTAGTTATCAATGACCCTGGGTGATGAATAATCCTCATTCCCATTTACAAGAGCAGACAAATTCCTGGGTGATGAATAATCCTCATTCTCATTTACAAGAGCAGAGAAATTCCTCTTAACTGCAGTTGTATCCTCCATTCCATCTTTACAACTTGGTTGATAATGCAGAAATTCACAATTTGAGGTACACAATGGATGGGATTTCTTGTTACATTTTGAGACCGCGTTGGGACTGATCATAGTCCTCAATGCATCGACGTAATCCTTGTCCAACATGCACCGACTTAAATAAATTGTTGACTCAATATCAATATGGCTAGATACACCAGGTTCAAACTGCTTCTTGAGGTCATATAACTGTCCTGCCTCATTTTCCCAAGGCTTTTGAAGGGTATACTGAGAATTTATAGGACATGCATGTATGCTACTCATTTTTTCTAGAGAGTGGGACTTCTTTGAATTATCTAAGAGCTTTCATATGCAACAGTAATATCAACATGTCTTGTTGCATGCTGAACGATTCTCTCAAATCTCCCATTTCTTTTTTGGAGACGAACTTCTAATGGAATTGAATCCTTCCTAGAAAATGATGGTATTGTATCATAATTTCTTCCACTTGAACCCTTTCCTCTCAAACCTGAATGGAAAGCATCCCCATGCTCTCCCAAAATATCATCATGAAGATGCCTTCCACAACTACAAGTTGACTTCTCTCTGAGATGCCATGTGTCTAGTTTGTTGCAGCAATGGTCATTCCATGTTCCTCGATCATTGGACTTTATCTGAGGATCAACCCAATCGTTTTTCAATTTGCTTAAATTCTCCATCACATGCTCCCTCTTCAATTTTATTAAATCTTTCATCACATGCCCCCTCATACTCGTAAAGCAAGCATTTGGCATGGAAGATTCTCCATCTCCAGATTTCAATTTGGATAAATTTCCTAATCCATAATCATTCTATTCAAGGTTAAAGCTCCTTGATCTAGAAAACTCATGAAGGCCTGGGCTATTATTTCCACTTGAGTTCTCTCTTTTACACAGAGAATACCATGAGTTACCATCCTAAATTCCTTAACAAAAATGTATTAAATCCCTAAATTTGTTGTTAGTTGGAATTACAACATGAGCATTGAATCTGCCTCATTTGTGGCTATTGGAGACCTACTACATGTGCATCAGATTCCTTCTTCATGTTCTTGCTCTTATTTTTGTTCATGTCTGCTTGGCATCAAAACCCAAGTGCATGAGCTTATACTTGAAAGATATTGTTTTGTACTTGGCTGGATCACTCTATCAAATATTGATGTTAAGGAAGCTGGTGCTTTGCCATGGAGTCCTGAATTGGGTAGAGACAAGTTGCTTGAAATTGAATACTTCATAATTTTTAGCATAATTCTGCACCATAATGTTCATTTTGGCCATACAGGGGAGCTATCACAGCTGGAAAATATCATTCTATAGTTTTCAACCTTCATATTAGGGCTGGCTTCAAGCTTTGGATTAGGATTCACAAAGATACTAAGCATATTTGATCAATGTATTCACAGGTATGCTAGCACAGTCGAGTCTAGATGGACATTCCACAAGCTTACACTGTCCTTTAATCCCTTAAACAGTCAATCCTGGCACTAGGACATTTTATCTTTTCCACCGAAGGTATCAGAGCTGCTAAACTGACTGATACTTCTATCTCTGCTAGAGCACCCATGTCTACATAAATATTAATGAGGCTTGCTTCTGTAAGTCTTCAAGTCACCTGCTATATATCATCTTTACCTACCACCTCTGATGCATCTCCTGTAGGTGAAGTACCTTTACCAAATACCTTTACCTTGATGAGCTTGGCTGGTCTGTTAATGACTTCATATATACTTCTTCAAATTGGCAGCTATATCATCACTCTTGCTGATCTTACTTCTGCCCTCATCCCGTCCTTTGTTATTAATGGTTCCTTTGGCATCAATGACAACTGTGCATCAACAAGTACCACTGACCAGCTATGACATTCTTTCCTATTTTGTATTTACTCTGTGACTCCCTCATTCACATTTATAACACTTTGTACCACATGATATACCCATGATTCTAAATAGCCTGATCCTGTGGGAAGCTGAAAAGTTCCTCCTTGTGTAATATGTATCAACTTATTTCTTATATTGAACATCAACCAGGATGGGAAGGTTGTAGAGTGGAGAATCATGTGCCAAAGAATCAACATCAGTCTTGAAATTAGCAAAGACCAGCAAACCAATTGTGTGCTGTTAAGTTCCACTGGAGGACAACTTACATTGCTGAGGGTAGAAAAAATATTCTCTGCCATTTTTATTTTTTCAAATGCATTTGAAGAATGAAAATCCATGAGAAGAAATTCCAAATGAAATAGGGATGGAAGACTTGCACAAACTTCTTGGATATTTAAGCACCCTGAATATGTAGCTTTCACTTTCTCAACAATAAAACCAGCGTAGCCTTTGCAGATTTTGAGTCTTAAGGATTCATCTCCCAAACTGGACCCTGTGGATGTCCTTATAATAAGAATACGAGCTACAAGAACAAGAGCATCATCAGTATAAGCAAACCTCCCATCCTCTACCTTTAGAACTTGATTTACTAGGTGTTCTTCAAGTTCGATGGATAAGGATGAGGACTACATTGATTTAATTCCTTTTTTAGCAGGAGAGGTTTTCACATTTGGGTAGACTTGTGGGTTAAAGATTTAAGTGGATGGTTGGGTTGGAGAGTTTTCAATTGTGCATAAATATACTTTGTCACTGACAAAAAGGATTTTGCACCACTTTACAATGTTATTCCATAATCTAGTTTATTCAAGATGAACTTGGATGCCTGGTGATTAATGATTATGGTAGATATCTCCACTGTGATGAATAACACCTCTGCTTCAGTTCCACCTTTGAAATCTACTGTATTTATATTTTTTTTCCTGCATATATTTCACAGCACACGATGAGTGAAACATGTGTAGCTATGAATTGGCTTCTTATCTACCTCTTTCTCATTCTTCAACGTCTTTCAATATTTACTACAATACATTTATTTTTAGGTTTTCTTGAATGCGACACACTTAAAATGAATCTCCCGGTGCTTGGATATCAATTTGTAGTTCTAGTGTATTTTTTAATTATATCTCTGTGCATTAAGACCTGGTTGAAAAATACTACTCTGCAATATTCATTGTAAATATGGAGCTTTGTCCTTTCCTAACTTCCATATTTGTGTGCCCAGGTCCGTAAAGGATATACGATGGCTGATTTCATGAGAGTTGTTTAGCAACAACTGGCATCTGAGTTCAAAGAGATTCGGACAGCCTCGGTGGAAAATATTTTGTATGTGAAGGAAGATCTAATAATACCTCATGTAATCCTTCTTGCACTTTTGCATGGACATTTTTCTGCTTTGATGTTCAACTTAATATATCCATCCATTATAATTGAGCTGCAAGAAGTGACCTGGGAATTTTGAAGTGTTAACAATGCTTCTTGTAAATCATTTGTTTGTTGTGTTGCTAATGTTGTTGAAATATGTACTACATTGATTGATGGCTGTTACATTGTTAATTAGAGTGTCATTGGAAGGCTTCTCTTGGTGGTATATCCTTGAGTTTATTGATTGGATGTGATTGCTTATAGGTTTTTAGTTTTTTGATTAGTAATATTTAACCTAAATTTTCATGATTCCAAGTGTTATTTCATTTTTCTATTTTAATTTTCTTGTGTCGAAATGCAGCAATATAGATTTTATGAGTTAATTATTAATAAAGCAAGAGGCAAAAGTGGACCGGTAATTTTCCTACCAATTATTTGTTTTTAACAGTGAATTTCATTATATGCAACATGCTTCTATATTTTGGTTCTTTACAATGATTACTAAGCCTACAATATGCTTTTGTAGCTTTTTCATTTCGATGTTCATGAAGACATTCGGACAACTGCTGATGCCACAATAGAGAAAGATGAGGTATTTTCTGATGCTCTTTTAGCATCTTGTTCATGCAGAGGTGTTTCATGGCACAATTTTTGTTAACAGAATTGCTATCTGCCATTCAGTCACACGCTAGCAAGGTTGTTGAACGACACTGGTATGAAAAGAACAAGCACATTTTCCCTGCTTCTAGATGGGAGGGCATGTCTAGGAACTGGTTTGAACAACTTTGCTGAGATGATGGCCTTGAAACTAATTTTTAAAATTGCTGGAGAACAAAATGTCACAAATCTGTAGGTAATGGGACATTCAATAGTAGTCATCAACTTGATAAAGGGTATATAAAGGATGAAAAACTTGATACTGTCCCCCAGTTTAGCAATTTAAGTATGGAAGTCGCTCACCACAAGCTCTTACAGACATGTATAGAGAATTGAACACCACTGTAGACACACTATTCAAAGGGGGCCTGGAGGTTGCATAGGGGTACTGGGAGCAATCTGAATTCACAGATGATACATTAGTGGCAACAAATGCCATCTCCTTAAATATAACATAAGTTATGTCTTATTGCCACTTGATGAATGATGGACAGCTGATCAAGAATTTTTAGCATAGAGCCCATACTTTTTCTGATATGCTGTCCTGGTTTATATGTCTTATTGAGAAGCTTGAATGAATATGGCCAACAGTTATATCCATTTTAAATATGTAATTTTCTCTCCCTTAGTTAGAAATTGTGACTTTTTTCGAGCAAAATAAAAAGATCTTTAATATAGTTGCAATGTCCAAAATCTGAAAACAATCTCATCTAATAGCAATGTCCTATTTCCAAGAAGCAAGAAGATGACTGTAAATGGTTCTTATCTTATTTGTTTTTAGTTGGGGGTTGAAGGATTGTTATTAGGCCACAAGCTCTAACCAACGTGTATAAAGAATTGAACACCACAACAGACACATTATCCAAAGAGGACCAGGAGGTTGCACACGGGTGGTATTTGGGGCAGTCTGAATTCAAAGATGATACATTACTGGAAACAAATATCATCTCCTTTAATACAACATAATTTATGCCTTATTGTCATTTGATGAATGATGGATGGCTGATCAAGACGATTTAGATTTTTCTTAATATTTTATAGTTAAGACACGGTTACACAGTGGCTTGATAAAAATTGTAATAAAACAGATATGTACAAAGTTTGTACTTTTACTGATATGCTATCCCGGTTTATATGTATAAGAGTTAGGAGGCAGATCTCCTGAAGACCAAGCTTTGAGAAGCTTGAATGCTGATGACCAAAATTTGTAACTTGTAACCATTTAAAATATGTAATTTTTTCCATCTCCACTGCACATTTTCCCTGCTTCGAAGTGTAATGATGGAGGGGATACATCAATCCAATTTCGAGCTATTTAAAAAAAAAAATTCTTCACTGCCGTCGCTTAAGCGACAGTTATACCTATCGCTTATCCGACGCTTACTCCTTCTTACCGTCGCTTAAGAGACGGTTATACCTGTCGCTTATCCGACGCTTACTCCTTCTTACCGTCGCTTAAGCAATGGTTTTTTATGTTGCTTTTCTGACGCTTACCCTTTCTATCCATCGTTTAAGCGATGGCCCTTCATGTTGCTTCTCCGATGCCTAATCATTATCTTCGTCGCTTCACCGACGGTTTTCCATGTCGCTTAACCGATGCCTTACATTTAACCGACGGTAACTGAGGTGTCGCTTAACCGACGGATTAAACAACTGTCGGATAACCGACGAAAAGATTCTGATGCTTAAAAAAAATCATGGTGTCGTACATGCGACAGGGAAGTGTCGAAAATCCGACAATACGGCCGTCGAATTTTTGGTCGAAATGTAGTAGTGTCTAAAACGAAAATAATTGTCCCTTATTCCTCAGTCAGAAATTTGTTAGTACAGAAAGACTTAGGTGAAAAGAGGGCACCTTGGATGACAGCTCTGCAAGAATATGATTTATAAATTAAACCTTCAACAATAGTAAAAGGCCAAGGGTTATGTAAATTAGCTACTGAGGCTGCTCACTTACCTAATGAAAAGGCTGAAACTATTGTTGATGAGGCTTTACTTACCAGGGAAATTTATTTTTATCCACCACCTCAAGATTCCTGGTACACATACTTACGGATACTTTTGGAAATAGGGGCTTCCCCTGATTACTTAGAACCAAAGAAGAAAAGAGCACTAAGAATGAAGGCTGCCCCTTATTTATTAATTGATAATATTCTCTTTCAGAGAAATTCAGATGGAGTATACCTTCAGTGTCTAGATAAAGATGAAATAGAAGTAATTTTGAAAGAATTACATTCTGGACCAGCAGGAGGTCATTTTGGTGGAGAGACTACTGCACACAAAATTCTTAGGGCTGGTTATTATTGGCCCACTTTGTTTCGATATTCCTATACTTTTGTTAGAAAATGCCAAGAATGTCAACTTGCTGCAGGAAGGGTTAAAAAACCTGCTTTTCCTTTACAACTTGTTTCAGTTGAAAGACCCTTTTAGCAATGGGGAATTGATATAGTAGGTACAATAAATCCTCCCTCATCTATGCAACACAAATACATAATAACTACAACTGACTATTTTACTCGTTGGGCGGAAGCTACACCATTAAAAGTTGTAAATACCAATCAGGTTATATTATTTTTGGAATTCTTTATCATAACAAGATTTGGTATCCCAGATTCCCTTGTCTTTGATAATGCTTCATATTTTTCATCAATCGAGTTAACTTAGTTTGCTTTAGAGAAGGGAATAAGAATCAGGTATTCAACTAACTATCATCCTCATGGGAATGGTCTAGCTAAATCAACAAACAAAAATCTATTGAAAATTCTTAAAAGAACTATTTCAGTTCATCACCGTAATTGGAACACATAATTGGTCAATGTCGTCTAGGCAGACAGAGTAACTCCTAAGGCTACAATAGGTAACTCACCATTTTTCTTAGTATATGGAACTGAAGCTATTTTACCACCAAATCTGTTCTTACCTTCATTACAGTTAGTTCATTCTGTCCAAGATGAAGAGTGTCCAGTAATGGAAAAGAGAATTAATGCACTGCTAAAGATGGATGAAGAAAGAGAAAAGTCAAAATATCACTTTTCAAAACATCAATAGATTGTGAAATCATGGTTTGACCAATCCTTCAATTCTGATCGAGAATTTCAGGTGGGAGACTTAGTTTTAAAATGGGACAAAGTTCATGAAGAAAAGGGAGATCATACTAAGTTTTAGAAACTGTGGTTAGGTCCCTTTGTTATTTCTGAGAAATTAGGTCCAAGTAACTTTCAATTGCAAACACTTGAAGGACAGTTCGAAACATTCCCAGTAAATGGACTGATCCTGAAAAAATATTTCTGTTAATATTTTCCTGACTTAAAATGTATATAATTTGTTTGCTGTTTGTAAATAAATTTATATTTGTATGTACATAAACTATGATTGATGTCTGTAAATAAATTTATGTTTTTGTATATAAACTGAATTATAGTGCATAGAATTAAGAGTGATGAATAATTCATAAAAATTTTAGCATCATTCTGTTATCTCTGTTAAGTAAAATTTCAGACTGTCAAATTTTGTATATAATCAGTCAGTAATTTTTAACAGCTGTAAAAATAAATGTGTATAAATAAAATCAGTTGCTCTTAAGTCTGAAACATTCTGATACCAGACTGAGATCTTTTCGATTTGTTCAGGATGATCAAATTCTCTTAAAATCTGCAAAAGACCTTTAGTGTTTTTATTTGTAAGTGTTTCACAGATTATTTATCATCATGTCATTTTTCTTATAAAAGTAGGGATAGCTTATTTAATATCTTCTTTGAAGCTTGTACTTTTGAAAAACTTTTATAAACCTCTGCCATCAGTGTTAGAAAAGTATTTACCATCTGAAAACTATTTAGGATTTGTTCCAATCAATAAAATACTAAAGTGAGAGACGGAAGGTCTCAGTAATGAGTCGATCTGATCAGAATCACAAATATCACTAGTATGACATTATTAGGAAACTAGTAATGGCTTTTGGTTTTAAAACCAAAATATAAGGGGTCTCATCACGAGCCAACTGATTCATTTTCTAGTGATATTAATGACTGCCTTTACCATTTGATCACCATGCTGGGTAATGATCTCCCATTTTATGAAAATTAAAAGATGAAATTGAAATAAACACATAACTTTTGACTGAAGGATAGTAGGTCTCATCACGAGCTAGCCTAATCATGATCATCAGTGCTATCTGGAATAACTTCATTTCTAATCACCAGGGTGATGGCTTTTGATTTAAAAATTAAAAGACAAGAGGTCTCATCACGAGCCGGATTTCTTATTTCAAACAGCTCTCGTGAATGATACTATCACATTGGGATACCATACCCAGATAGTAGTCTTCAGGCAGAATTATTGTTTAAAAAAAAAAAAAAAAAAGCAAACAAGAAAATTATTATGTTACGGAACAGATTCTGGAAAGTTTTCAGAGAAGTAGATTTCTATACTCTATGCTAATGGTATATGGTTATCCTTACTATGAAGTACTTTCTTTCGAACAAGATATTATAAGTTTCTCCCTAATTGAATTTCTTTTTCAAAAGATGGAATATTTCTGAGTTATACTTATGAGTATGAATGAATAATGGTTTATGCAGATAAAGAATTTTTTATTGTTTTTAACAGGTTTTTAGATTTCGTTTTATCATTGTGTGTAAGCAGAGATAACTAGTTCGTCCAGGTTATCTCCATTTGTTGGAATCTAGCAACAACCTCTTCATTTCTCAATAAGATGAAGAGAGATCAGCTCTTTCTATGATTTACCAATTCAAAATTATAAAAGAGCACCTTTAGAATCTTTGATTCTGAAGGTAATCTCAATCAAAGAAAAGTAAAGTGGTATTTTGGAAGTTGGTGAAATCATGCTAGTGAACTTGGCAATTAACAACTGTCAGTTAGTTTCATAAATTTTTCATGTAACTAATTCAATCATTAATATAAATTTATGTGACTATATATGATTTGAGAAATTCGAAAGGATAGTATGCCAAGGGAAAATCAATAAAACACATCTTGTGTTGGTTTAAGAGCTGGATATGGATGAGGTATTACTAATCTTAAGTTCTTAGAACTAAAGGTGATCTTTAAACTTAAAGTTTATATTCCATGTAATGCCTTACTATGATTTTTGTAAATATTATAGTTAATGAATAAGTGATTTTCATATAGGATTTTTTCACATATTATAGTTTTTCATTTAAATATCCTATCAAGTTAATGTTAGATATTCATAGATAGGGTTTTTGAAAGATTTAAAACTAAGCCTATGAAATACATGACATAGATATTTCAAGCCATTTTGCTAGTTGTCATGTTAACATTAGGATAAGTGTTTTCATCACTATATCACCTAGAGTGCTACCACCTTTCACGCTAAAATTGGAGAAGGCTATTAAGGTGACAGAGTTTACAAAGGGCCATGTGTCAAAATGATAACATTTGTCGTTCGGATTGCTGAGTTAGCACAGAGATGTGGTTTGCACATCACGATAAATCGACAGCTGTGAACATATGAAGGCATCGTATTAATAGAATTGAATGTTGATAGTTATGTCATTTTATCACGATGTACAAGTTCATTATTAACCACTGTCTATAATCAATGTTTGAATTTATGATTCGTCAATCACAAGATCTCTGGTACACCGATTTGGTTGAATATCACTACTAGTCGTGGCTAAATTGTAGATAAACCTGCATATATCATAATATAATGTTACATTGCAGCTTTCATCATTGCGAAGGCTCGGATAAAATGACCATGACCAGAGATCTCGGGTTTGTCAGATCTAAATCATGTGAAGTTTTTCACATCGTGTCATACGTTTGGGTACCTATTCCCTCTCTATTCACCTTTCCATTCATTTCAGCCCGAAACCAGGAGAGCATGGAAGAAACTATGGCTCCTCTGAACCGTTATGAAATCTCTAGTTCTAAGCTCATAAAGGCAAACGAGGAGGTAGCTCTGTGTTTTGAGAAAATCGGGTGCAGGGAATTATTTAAGAGTTTCGATGGTCATCATGCAGAGGTGACTAATCTATTCGCCATGAATTTAAAAGACGACATTATGCAGATAGGGGGTTTTGAATTCGTTATTAACGAAGACAAGATAGAAGCAGTGACATAGCTCCCACATGTTGGAGAATGCTGGTTTAAGGGTAGCAAGGTTAATAAGAAGAGGTGTTTAGCTCTGTTGTTGCCGTTCCCGGATGATACTAAGCTGAAGATAGGTGTCCCTGTCAGGTTCTTAAATCCCGAATGGAGAGATTATTATGAAATCTTGGTAAGGTACGTGTCCTGTGATGGACTTTTCTCCCATTTACATATTTACCATTTAATACTCTTGCTAGCATTATAGGTTTGTAAGCTCAATTTGCCATTTTACTTATGGAAAAGCTTGAAGAAAATGTCACAGGCAGTTAGAAGTTTTAGTAACCCGGATAGAAGTCTTTTCCACCATGGGTTAATCAAAATCATAGTGCAACATCAGTTTTCTATAAATGGCAAGTCATGGGATAGTTTTTTAATCGACTGTCAGTTGGGGCCGACGCAGTACTGGCCGAACCCCTCCCCACGAATTCGTAAGAAACGAAAAGCCATAAAGTCTAAGGTTAATAATACTTCTAAAACTGTATCATAGGTAAAGGGGTTCGGGGAAGTCAGTATACCCATAAATGATGGGATTAGTAAAGATGATGATGGGAATACAGTCCCTTGTGGCTCTAAAGCAGTCCTGAATCAGCCTTTATCTGGTAAAAGTCATAGTACCCCTGCAGAAACAAAAGAAATATTAATCGAAATCAAAACTGATAATGTTGTATCTGAATCAAATAAAACTTATGAACACAATAGGGAGTCTATGCGTAGATTAGATCGTCTTGCCCAGATTTGCTGTGACAAGGGAGGGTTTAATTCGGAAAATTTGTTGTTCTCAAGGAGGGTTACTAGGAGTATGAACAATACCCATATAGTTTTGGGTCTTATGGTTAATCAACAGGCTTCTCAACCTGCAGTCATCCATATTGAAGATGACAGCCCGTCATCTATCCCTGATACAATTCATGAAAATAATTCTACTTTCGTAAAGGTTAATGATGTAAAATCAGGCAAGGCCGAAGTTACTCAACCAAGTATAGACACAGGTATTGCAGGCCCTGAACCATCATCTAGTCTAGATATTGACAGCCCTATTTATCCTCAGTTAACCAATGAAAAAGAAACTCTGCAGCATGTACTAGATAATGCATACTAGGATAAAATCACAGAGTTAAAACATAAGCTTAAGCATTGCCTATCCAGTACAGTAGTGTTAGAAGAGGAAAATAAAACCTTTAGAGAAGAGTTGCTGGATTGGATCAGCATATGGAAAGAAACAAGTGCTAAGAAAAATCAGTATAAAAAAGCAAAGAGGTCAATAATTAGTACAAACCAACACCTGCTTGAAAAAATTGAAAAACAAAACATAAAGATTATCAGGTTAAAGGCCAAATTGACTGAAGCACGAAGAGTAATCGCTCTTAGAAGTAATACATGATGGTTATTCTCATTTTCCTTTTGCATGGTTTGTATTGCTATCAAACAGGTAATGATATTTTTTGAACATTAAAAATCTTAGTTTACAGGTATATTTTACAGGCATGCATTAAAATCTTAGTTTATTCTGTTTGTATTTATTATAGACAGCTTTAATGAGATACTTCATTTGTTACATGTAGGTGGATTTGTCATCACTCCTTTCCAGAGTTTTAGGACGTTGTTTATACGTTGGCATGGAGATGTAGCTATTCGTTAAAAGCTGGAGTTTTGACAATGGTCAAGAATTTTCCCAGTACCCGGAAATTTGCAAACACTCAGGCTAGTCATTTTTCTGTTTATAGTGATAGGTGTTTAATATAAGAGATTCGATTCTCTTTTTAGTTATATGAACCCTATGATGTTGCATGTAACATTAATAGGGAAAACTGAATCATAGTAGTATATAAGTTAGGAATTTTGATGAACAATGGATGGAGTGTTGGAAGAAAACATACTTGAAGTATAATTTCGTTGCTAGTGTTATCTCATTCCTGAAGTTGAATCTTTGGAGGTGAATACAACTGGGCATCTATAGACTGATACCATTACTGGTATTTTTGTTTTGGATATATTATATATTTCTGCATCTTATCTTCTATCTTATGATTAACACATTATGCTTTGATATATGTGTGTTTAATTACAATGTGCACTTTATCAGTTCAATATTGCATTTTAAACAAATATATCGTTATGATTCTGTTTATTAGTATTTTTACTATGAACTTAAGATATAATGATATACTCTTCTATCTGTTAAAAATATCATTTGTATGTTAAGAGTGATTTTATAGCAGACATTATCTATCAGTTCAAATAGCTATGTTGATAATTAATTATTAATTAATTTCAGAAAGATTAAATAACTGTTTATTGTCAGTGGTTTCTTCGGTTCTGTTGTCATATAACAGAGTGACTTATTATTCATAATTTAAATGTTTCTATTTAAATTGTGCTTTTTAGTCTTTCTGTTCATCTTTTATTAATTAATAATTAATCTAATTTCTAGAAATGCTCTCAGCTGAGATAGGACATATAGAATAGTTTTAATTAGGTTTTATTTTAGTATCTTCCATATTAACAGCTGTTAAATCAATTTACAGAATTTTAGTGTACCTTTTACAAATCTTTATATTTAGAAAACTCTTTAAAAATTGAAGTCTTTCCTTAAGAAAGTAGCCAGTAGATAGTCTAGATAGTTTAGATAATTAATTATAGGATTTATTTAGGTAAAAAAAAACATTAGAATAGGTTAGATTTTGCTGATTTTAATTTCTCCTTTAGAGAAAATCAGCTGGTAGCAGGACCATAACCTACGAGGTATTGTTAAATAAAACACACTAGACGTTGCTTTAAGCTGATTGTGTGGACAAAACCTCCTTATTGGCCTAGTTCAGAAAAACAGGCCAATAGGTCCATGTGAACCTTAAAGAAGCACAAGACCACCATAAAAGTTACACAGATTGGAAAAGAAAAGATAAATACTTTCAAATAGGCGATCATGTCTACTTGAAAGTAAAATAAAAACAAAGCTCATTGAGCTTAGGTAGGTGTGGTAAGTTAGCACCTAGATTTTGTGGAACTTTTGAAATACTGGCCAAGAAAGGGCCAGTGGCATATGAGCTAGCATTACCCACGCGTGTAAGAGTCCATAATGTTTTCCATGCATCCTTGTTAAAGAAATATGTTTATGATACTAAACATGTATTTGATTGGTCCTTATTACAGGTGGAACCTGAAGGGGAGTTTTCCCCTAAGACTATTCATATATTGGATAAAAGAGACGTGCATCTCAGGAAGTGCAACATTGTCTAGTTGAAAGTGCAATGGAAGCACTTTGAGGCTAATGAGGCTACTTGGGAGAATTAAGCCACCATGAGAAAGGCTTACCCCGCCTTGTTTCATGATGTAATTCTGAGCCCCTAGAACACCAGGGATGGTGTTGTTATAAGCAGGGAGGGATGTAATATCCTGAATTTTAGACCTAACACTTATAGGCATGAGCCTATTAATTATGATGTTAACTTAATATTTTATTTTGATATATTGGGTCAAAGACCCCACTACATATAAACATGATGATTTGTGTTATATATATTGGGTGTAAGCCATTATTAATGATATATATATGATTATTTGTGTTGGGCGTGGACACTAAAGCACATGATTGATGGGATGTTTTTTGTTGAGCGAGGTGCTCTGGAGCACATGGGTAATTAATTTTTTGTGTTGAGTGAGAAGCTCTAGAGCACATGGGTAATTAATATTTTGTGTTGAGAAAGAAGCTCTGAGGCACATGAGTAATTGCATTTGTGTTGAGCGAGAAGCTATGTAACATATGAAAAGATAATTGAAAGTGTTGGGCATAAGCCCTAGAGACTTCCATGTTGATGTTGAGCATAAGCTCTAGAGCATCGCATCCTTATCCACTGTATCCCTAGGTGTATCGTACAAGTACGTCCTATAATCAGTGTTAAGAGAAGAGCTCTAGAATTGCACTAAGTTTGTAACTCCTTGCTTAAGCATTGAGTATGGGTGTTACAAAGAAAACTTCCTATGGCTTGGGGTACCAGAACAGATAGAGTAACTGTAGGAATCAATAATTTCCTATATGTAAGAGAAGCCAAACATCTAACACTAAAGGATATTGAAACATACCTTATTCAGGATGGTTGATGTAGATCCCCGTTCAGCTTTTCCACTCTCGCTTGTATTAGAAATTTGCTCTCTCAACATATAGCAAACAAGACAAGCATGCTATGTAATGGTGTTAGACCTACTCTAGTATATATAATCAATAACATATAAGCATTTAAAATCATCCATGGATTCAATACTCATTTAAATACACATTATTGGATAGGAAAATATATTTCTATTAATATAAATTAGAGATTACAATAGTGACAACCTCTGTCAGCATGTCTACGAACCGGAGAAACTGAGTCCTCCACCTGGGCCTCCACCACTTCAATCCTCCATCTCTCGATAGAAATATCACAAGTAAAGGCAATATTGGGAAGAACACAAAGTGCTCGAAGGGACAAAGGGATCCAGACTGAAGTATAAGCTTCGACAACCATGGACTATAGTTTTCTTGCTCTTCAATTCCTCCCCCTTTCAATGTATCCAAAGGGTTGCTTATATAGTACTTCAATGGGGTAATGGAAGGTCAAATACAAGCAATCTCAAGGGATATGGAAGGCCAAGAGACAAGTGACTCGGATCCACATAAAGGAAAACTCCAAAACTATTTGGCCTTTCGCACACATTCTGATGTACGTGGGTTTGAGGGTCATATCCGCATATATACGCAAGAATAGGTTTAAAAGTCGCATATAGAAAATAATGCATGTTTCTAGGGATGATCTTGGAAACATAAAACGTAAAAAAATGGTCCATGGGGTCCAAAGAGTCTGCAGAGGGACAGGGAAGGCCATAAATATGTGATCCACCATGTGTGGTAAAATCAGCTGTAGAAGATGTTCCCTAATTATGTGTGAGGTTAGAGGGGTGATACGATGGCCAAAATACATTATAAGTCCATCCCAAAAGTGGATCGATAAAGAACCAGGTGGAAGAACCAACCATCCAATAGTATAATACAATAATCAAACTCTGCACATAACTGCAAGTACATATAGCAGTCCTGGATACATAAGAGTACAATGGCCATGAATAGGCATGATACAAAATATGATATGTGTGTTCATTGCCACATACAATATAGATAGATAAGAATATCCATGATGAAGATATACAAAGGACCATGGTCTCCATGAAACCTGAAGATATATAATGGATCAATATCTCCATAATGGTTGAAGATATCTGACATACACTGGAATCAAGTCACGAGAGCTAAAATTTCATGAACACTAGCATGATTAAGAAGGTAGCATATATGAAATGCCACCAATTTGGAAGGTCTTCTACAAAATCTGCTACAAGTACATGTCCTACTATGTGAATAAAGGTGTCAAGGTCAAACATAGTAGTCCATCGTCTGATTATCGGTCATTGATGTATACCGTTAACAGACGCGAGATCACCCATCGATAATGAAAATGGGAATCAAGCTACTAGATTGCAAACTAACAAGTGTGAATAAATGTGTTGAGGCCGAACACTTGAGAGAATACATCGATCAGGGGACATTAATGTATTCCCAAAAATGTTGATGGCGAGAGAACCTACCACTAATGATTGCAAGTATCAAGGAACTCAAAATGACTCTAGATTCATATCCCAGAATAAATGATATGAAGTTGATGGGATGAAATCTGCTGGAAGGAGAGAATTAAGGAATCCCTCATCATCCAACACAAGGTACTCAGCAAAGCTGTATAATGTGGAAGGACTCCATCACAATGTGCATGAACCAGTAATAGTACCGAGAATGGCTGACATGCAAAGTCAAGAGAACTGAGGAATGGATGGCTCAGGTTTCAACTTCCTTCGAAAGGGCATAAAGGAGAATGGTGAATGAATGTAGGTAGCATAGACTCAATATACAAAACTGGGACATGGCATATCTGTGACACTGGAGGCATCGACAGAGGCTCCATAGGGACTGGAAGCTTAACTAGTCGGTGGAGATAAACTCAAAGAAATGAGTACACCTCCTAAAGTCAAACTATTGACCCAACCAACAGATGTGATACACAGTGCTCTTTTTGAAGGTGACATGACTCAACTGCTACCAAAGATAACATATTTTCCTATCCGGATTTTTGGTCTTTTGATTTTCTTTTTTGGACTTTTTCAAATAGTTTGAAAAGATTAAAAAAGAATAAAAGTGATTTATAGTTATAGACTAGGAGGAGACGAGTGTCAAGGGGAAAACAAACTAGTTCCAAGTAGCAGAAAATACCTATTCTCAATGCAAGGGCACATGTGTAGGATAACGACACTTGGGGGAAAGTCCCCTCCCTGTAAAAATGGGGAATCAAGTTGCAAAGGATATGTAAAAGGGCTCTACATGGCTAGACATGAGACAAGATCGGGATATATAGCTGATAATCAAGGTCAGGGAAGCTGGCATAAGGCTCAATAACACAAGCAAATCTCATGATAATGAAATTACAACTTGATATGAGGGAGTCTGGGGAAAAAGGGCCGGCAAAAAGATCAAGAGGAGTATGAGGCTCTTGCGCAAATTCATCGCGATACTATACAAAGGACTCACACACCCTAAGGGAAAAATGTTGGCATGGGCACCAAATGCAAAGTAGGTGCTAACTAGGGCACCTGTGTATGGTCAAGCTCTACCATTCACATCATGCCACTTCTAAAATTAACAAGGAGGTTTCATGACAAGATAGAATGGGTTCATACCTAAGGTTATAATGAAATGGTCATAAGGTCATGCAAAGTACAAAGTGATGTGAAACCTAACCTATATGCCAATTTAGACATAATACCTGAAATCAGCATGAATGGGTCAGAACCACGGTCAAAACGACACTCAAAATGGAGTCCTACATCATCAAATTAGTTTAAAACGGTCCAAAATGGTCAGAAACGGTCCAAAACTATAGAAAGTGGGTAAAAAATTTCAAAAATTTCAATTCAAATTCAAAAATTAAAAAATTCAAAAAATTCCATATCATTTGAAATTTTTACCCATTTGAGTTCAAAACTTCCAATGTGAATTCCGTGAGCTTCGTCCAGAGAAATTCAACACCGTTTGTTCCAGGTAACTTCTGATGTCCTCCTCTTCCTATTTCGTGAAATTTGTTTTCAATTTCCATGGTCAATTTTATTTTTTAGGCCAATCTAAAATAGTCGTTTCGGCCGACGCAGATATCAGGGTTTTTTCCACATATAGGGCTGGCCATACGTGTAAAAACCTCATGAAACCGTGTACAGACGCGACTGTTTTTCAAACAGTCATGTATGCGGCCGCACATAAGGTTTTTTAAGGTATATAATGACCAAAAATCAATTTTTATGTGCATCATGGTTCTAGAATGGAGGGATAGGGAACATGGAGGTGTAGAAGAGGCTGTTCAAGGTGAGTTAATGGCTCAACAAGCTCTTCGTGCATGCGGTCTATATAAGTTTTGGTGTCTTGGCATCCTAAGGGCCAAACCAAAACTCTTGCAGATGCTAGTAGACTACTGGGATCTAGACTCAAAGTATTTTCATATCGACAGGATGTCTCTCCCTATAGAGATTAAGGACATATATTTTATTACTGGATTATCCCGACGGGGAGAGCTGGTTAACCTACGCTCTCGCAAGCCCAGAGGCGGCCTTACCATTGATGAGTACATTGCAGTATACTATTTTCCAAACATGGAAAAGGTTGGGAGTCAAATCTCGACAAACTCTATCCAAATACTAGGACTAAAGGCCATACTATTGGCACTTGGCAGGATATCTAGTCTAGATTGACTCTACCAGGCCTTGCAGTCATTGATGTTCTATGTGGTGGAGTGTATGAGACCCACAGTGTATGACTGGAGCATTGCGCTATTGAGTAACGTGAAGCAGCAGCTCAGTGACTGCAAGATGGGAAGGGTGAGAAAATTCACTTTTGGCAGCATACTGAGCATGTACCAAGGATAAGCCCTAGAGTGGAAATTCCTCCACACAGAGTTCGAGATCTAGCCCAATGACATTGGGAGAATGTTATGCGCAGACTGGGTGGAGGTAGGGTGCCTAACCCCTACCTAGGGGAATTCTTTCCATGGTGGCGACGACAAATCATTGCCATCGATGACTATCCCTATGGAGGGATATATTTCTGGGGAGATCCAAACATGCCCCTACCACGAAGAGTGACATATGGTGACATAGGTAATGAATCCCAAACCCTCTTTTTAATTTTCTTGAATTATAATTTTTTTTTTTGTGTTTTTTGATATATTGACTCAAAAGACAAGTTTTGGTGTGATGACACATAGTGACAATCTATCATGTGTATGCAGATGTTGCACCACGGCGACTATATGGTTTCCCTCATCATAGACAAAGGGGAAGAGGAGATGACATCATGGGTGTGGATGTAGAGAAGACGCTCCAAAGCATCCACACAAACTTTGTACGCTTGACACATAGGGTACCCATGGTGCAAGTCGAGGACTTGCTTGAGGCCATGCAACGCTAGGTTGTTGGTGTACCATGGGCATGGGTTCACTTATTCTGATGACTAGCTAGAGTCGTGGTGTGCTACCATGATCAGAACCAGCCTCCTCCTCCTTAGGATTAGAGACTTGAGAGTGTTTCATTTTTTTACTACCGTGTATTATATTTTGGTGGCTCGAAAGCCCCATTTTTGTATTATGACACTTTTGTATTATGACGTCACATTTTGGATGTTTAATGAAATTTTTTTATGATGATCGATTTTATTTATTTACATGTGTGTAAAAATGTATGTTTGTGATATGCTTATGGTCGATGAAACAAATGCCAATATAAGACATAGTTAGCATATGAGTCAGTAACTTTGATTAAACATTCTTGAAACATGTATGTATGTTACGTTCTCAAATTTCCATTCTAGCAATCTCACACATAAGAATCTTCGTAATAATGTCGGATCCCTAATACGATACAAGCCATTAAGCTGTGAAACCACTAACTGTGAATCAAGACATACCTCAAGAGAGAGAACACCATGTGAAATGGCATCCCGCAATAACTCGATAACGGTACTATACTCAATGACATTGTTCGAACAAGGCCATAAACATATGCCTCTTGAAGACAATACCTGACTCGTAGGAGTATAAATCACCCAAGCAGCATAAGCTGAGTTTTGAGTGTGGTGGCTAGCACCATCAGTGAATCCTATGTAAATAGAAGACTCCATTGACATTTTCCATAAGAAATGAAATCTAATCAACAAACCCGATCACCATAAGAAAACCTAACTATGCAAAAAACTGTACAATAACAATAATCATCCCTGGCTAAAAATCATGCATAGTATTTTTTAAGATAGAACCCATTTCTAGGCTCTGCCAAGGATATCCCTTCATAATCCACCAGCTCATAGGTTCCCTTCTCTAACACACGTTTGACTACGTAAGGACCATGCCACATGGGATTAAATTTCATTGCCCCCAAGGGTTCTTTAGCTTGATCCCATAAAAGGACCAAATCACCTTCACTAAACCTCCTTGGATGGAAAGAATTATCATATTGGACCTTAACACAACACTTATTTACTTCTAGAGCCACTAAGGCATCCCGATGTTTCTCATCAAGCTGCTCTAAGTGGACCAAATGTTCCTCTAATATGGAAGTGTCTGGGAAAATCTCTATAGCTAGCTTCAATGAAGGGATTTCACATTCAACCGGCAAGACAGACTCCACCCCATGTACGAGCTGATATGGAGAGAAACTGGTGGCAGTCTTAATCGCGGTCCTATAGGCCTACAAAGTAGGATATAACATGATATGCCAATCCGTCTTGCTTTGTGCGATGGTTCATTAGAGAATGGAATTAAGTGATTTATTCACTACTTCAAACTATCCATTCACCTGAGGGTAATAAGAAGAGGAGTGCTCCTACTTATACCCTAAATTCGAAGCTAACTCTTCCATCATTCTATTCTGAAAGTGCCTACCATGGTCAGTGACAAGCTCTTTCGGAATACTGAACCGAGTAATAATTTGGTTGAACATGAAATGCATGGCTGTCTCATTTTTGGATTTAATTGTGGGCATAGCCTGAGCCCATTTTGTGAAATAATCGATAGCCACTATAATGTGATGATGCCTCTCAGCTGAAGTTGGGTTGTAATCCATGAAATCAAGTCCCCACTTGGTGAAAGGACCGGCACTGATAATCAGATGTAATGGGCTAGGATGCAAGCACATATTGCGTGAAAACACCTAGCAAGGGTGACACTTATTGACCGAATTGACACAATATTTGAAGATCGATGGCCAATATATCCCACTCTCAATATTTTTTGGGTTGTAGAAAGACCAGATAAATGACCACCACATGCCCCTCCATGGCAATCATTCATCACAACCTCAGCCTCATCATGGGTTAAACAATGATGTAAAATGGAATCTGCACCATGGTGGTACAAAGTGTTATCCACTATAAGGTAGTTCTTAGATACATGACGTAATCGTCATCACTCATCCTGTGAACGGTGAGTAGGGACCTTAAACGTTTGAAAATATTTAATGATATCCACATACCATGGGTCCAAAGTTGAGATAAGGAAAATATGCTCATCGAAAAACGTAGCCTCATAAACCTCCTCCTCCTCCACACTCGAAAAATCAGAAATGAGATCTGCAAAGTTCAATGATTTCTTCGATTTCGCTGAAACGAATTCAAGATCGAACTCTTGCAAAATAACAATCCACTAAATATATTTTCCCCTAATCATACTTCTAGTGAGGATGAACTGAAATGGATTGACATGAGCTACCACCAAGGTCTGGTGAAGAAGAATGTAATGTCTCAATATCTGAACCGCATGCACGGTGGCCAAGGCAAGTTTCTCCACATGAGAATAACATATTTCTGCATCAATAAGGTTTCAGCTCAAATAATATATGACATGCTCATGGAGCTCCTCATCTTCTTGAACCAACTCCATACCAACCATCTCCATGAATGTGGCCACATAAATAAAAAAATCACGGCTATAGTTAGGTGGACTAAGCACGGGGCCCAATGCTAAGGCTCGCTTAAGAGCATGAAAGGACTCCTAGGCTCGCTCATCCTAGCAAGAAGTAGTGTCCTTATTTCAAAGACACATAAAGCCTTTAGTCAAATTGGCAAAATTAACCACAAATCTCCACAAGAAATTTTCCATGCCTTGCAAACACTGAAGATGTTTAATATTACGTGGGAGAGACAATTGAATTATGTCCTCAACCTTTAAGGGATCGACTCTTATACCCTCCTTAGATACAAAAAAACCTAGAAAGTGACCAACCATCATGCAAAAGATGCACTTATGAGGATTTAAACTAACTTGGTAATGGAGGCATCTTTCGAATACTAATCTCAAATGGTATGGATGAGGCACTCTCAGACGAGAATGAGTAGCAAGATCATCCAAATACACTTCGATAATTGTTTAGAGATCATGAAAAATTAAGGTCATATCCTACTGAAATGTGGCTCCGTCATTTTTAAAACCGAAAGACATATTTCGATATGCAAACGTACCCCAAGGACAAATAAATGCAGTTTTATGTTGATCCTTGGGTTTGATCTGAATCTGATTATATCCGGAAAAACCGTCCAGGAAGGAGAATACCTCACTTCTTGCACACTCATCCAAAATATGATTAATAAATGGTGTGGGAAAATTATCCTTAGGACAACCATGATTTAAATCATGAAAATCAGTGCATATACGGATCTCTCCCCGCTTCTTATCAACCGGAACGGGGTTTGAAACCCACTCTGTCAAGGGAATGGGATAGAAAAAACCAACCTATAACAGTTTCTCTATCTCAGCCTTAATAGCGGGAGCTTCTCTAGGATTCACCGCACGCAAATGTTGTCGAATGGGATTCACATTCAGATAGGTCTTAATTTCATGTTCGACAATGCAAGGGTCAATATTTGGCATTTCCTCGTATGGCCAAGCAAAGATGTCATGAAACTCTTTAAATAGCTCGGTATACTTCTTGATCTTACCAGGGGAACAGTCCACCCCAATTTAGATGTTCTCAACTTTTCCAGGATCGTGAGAAATATTGATAGGGACGGTAGGTGATAATTTCACCATGTTCCCATCATCCATTTGACTAGGAGAGCTCAATGGAACCGGGGGACTACTAATATTCTCGCTGAGAATCTCCTTAAAGTCGTCATGCTCCATATGGTTAAACTCGGGAAGAAAATATGATCTATGATGCAACTATTCCCAAGGTGGATCAACCTGAGACATGGCCTCAATAATGGCTTCATCTAATGGAAAAACATCATCAAGGCAATCATTTGTGTGAGAGGACTCAACTGCCGATGCAGGAAGCACATACGGGTCCTCCTCCTTCATCTGCGGAGAGGAAGGTCTAGGCTCTACAACACAATCAAGATTCACTTGATATGCTATCATTTCTACAAGAAACGACACATTCGTTTTGATAGGTCAATTCAAAGGACTTGGTGAAGGAAGAATCCAAGGATCTTCCATATGCGTAGTGTGAAAAGACACCGAATTCAATGAAGATGAAGCCCCACCGAAACTAAATCCAATCATAAGAATGGGCATGGGACAAATAAAGTTCCCCATAAGAGATGGATACATACCCACACCCACACTTCCAGTTGCCAGCTGAGAATGATCGATAATTAGGATAGAAGCTCCCGATGATGCACTGACACTCGGATTATGGAATGATGTCTAATCAATCGTAACAATTTTTCCATTAAATGGAAAACATACTATGTGAAATAAAGAACAGGCTACGACTTGCATACTATACATCCAATTCCATCCTAGTCAAAGATTGTAGTCAAGGGGGGCATCAACCACCTCGACCTCGATCGTGATGGTATTCCCTCCCAATTGGACCTTAAGAGAAGGAAGAATCTCGTGCAGCCGAAATGATCCACCATCAAAGGAATTCAACATGGTAGTGGATTGATACAACTCAGGAGAGCCCAAACCCTTCCATCATGACAAAGACATCATGGAAGAAGCAACTCCTTCGTCAATAACAGTGCATTTGATGGTCATATTAAGACACTCTACATGAATCAAAAGAGACACATAGTAAGGAAAGTGAAGCTATAGTACCATGGTTTCAAATTTGATGATGGAAGAAGATTTATCATCATTAATCCCAAGAGCAGAAAGCAAAGCTTTTCTTTACAGAGGACAAATCTGAAGTACTTCAAGTGCGAACATCGCACAAGGAGTTTGGCCCAAATCCCTGACAACAAAATATTTCTGGGTGGCTTGAGCATTAGGATTGCACCCTGAATGCTTTAGGAATCCCTTAGGAATGAGAGGTGCAATTTCAGGCTTATCTATAGTGTTTTTGATACGTAAAGGGCTCTCGGGTGGAGCAGGTTCATTTCCAAGGTCCGGTTGTGATGAACCATAATCTTTCGCATGAGTCACAACCTTAGTAGCATGTACCATGTTGACACAACCATGACTAGTATTGGCTTTCGATGTATTTTGAACTCCGCCCAATGCACAATGAGGATCATTGGTCCTCGAGTTCATATTTTGATTATGGGGTAAAGGATTTGTTAGCACAGCTGGGCCCTATGCTATGAATATCGAGTCATCTTCCATATGAGGGTACAAGTGAGTTAGGTGGTCCTCCTTACACAATTTGCAAGGAAACTTAACCTCACATTTAGACTGCTTGTCCCCCCCAGCATTGCAAACATTCTTGTCATTAAAATTGGCATTTTAATTCTTATTCCCACCCTTACGATTATTTTTACCCTTTTTCTTATTCCTTCTGGGCTACTGGTTTCCCTTCTGGTTCGATGATTGCATGGAAAGTACACTCATTGTTTGGGCAAGTTGAGACAAAGTTGTGGCTTGTCCCGAAGTGGATTGATTAATGGACAACTGGCTCACTTGTTTCATAACTGAATCAATAGGTTTGGCACTTGTACAACCCACAATGCCATCACCATGTGGTTCAGGCTTGATCTTGGGATCAAAACTAGAACACAGAGCATTAGGTATGATCTCATACAGAAGTCCAGATTGAGCATAGATCAAATCCAACTCATGTGCCCTAAAGATTGCTTGTTCCTTGTTTTGGAGTCTGGATGTAGAAACATCCTTCGTGATGTAAGGTAACAATGATTTGAGGAACCACTCAAGGAGAAATTCTAGTGGTATGAAGGCTTTAATCAACCTCTTCTATTTATGCCACTCTTGGATATGGTCTGAGATATGTGTGGCTTTGTCTTGTCAAAATGCCGATAGGAGTTCTGTACCAACGTCATAACGCACGGGTAACTGGAAGTGATTGAGGAAAGTCATAGCAAGGTCATTGAACAAAATGAATGCCCCCCTTGGTAACTCTATATACCATTTTTCTGTAGGCCCGGTGAGGGTGCGTTAAAATATCCTTAAACAGATTGAGTCATCATGTAAGGAATTGGAAGAGAAGAAAAGGTGAAAAGTAGTGACATGTTCACTAGGATCTTCTCCTGCTTTTCCCTCGAACTTGGGAATTTCTGAGGGAAGCTTGTTAGGGACAGCCAGCCAATCCGGATCATGAGATATCGGATCATTCATGAGTCTCGATAAGTCAGGTAAGTTTAACGTTGCAAGGAAAGGGGGCCTAGGTTGATCCGGTCTATGCCACACTCCCTGATAGTTCTGGATCATATAAGGCTGAATACTGTAAATACCATGGCCTTGGACATAATGTTCTCCTCTCGTTTGACCCGTGTAGGGATTCATGGAAGCATTATGATGTTATATACCTTGACTATGTGATGCTACAAAGCCATAATTAGAGGAGTAAGCAGCTTGTTGATACCTGTACCCATAGGGTTGATAGTTCTATCCATACTACGGTCCATAAGATTGTCCATGAGAAGCTCCATAAGGTGTCCCATGAGAAGCTCCATAATTAGGGATATAGGGAACTCCCCGCGATGGACCTTGAGATGATCTATAAATAGGAATATGACCTCTCGAGACTAGAGGAGGTACTTGACTGTGAGATACTACTGTGCGAGTAGTCGTAGTACCAAGATGGCTAGTAGCAATATTCCATCTTGAAGGACCACGTGAATGAGGGGTGTTAACACCCAAAAATGGTTAACTACCTCATCTACCCCTTTTCATGGCTCATTCGTCCATTTACCTACCATATTTCCCTGAAAATCCCACTAAAATGCCTCCAAAAAGCCCAAAAACCCCTTTTTCCTCCAAAAATAACCAAAATTCCTCCAAAAATAGCAAAAATCCCCAAAAGGGAAGAAAAGGAATAAAAATAATGAGGAAAAAGGAGGAAAACCCTAAAAAGGGCCAAAAACCCTAAACGAGCTGCCCTAAACCACATGGTTTCCAAAAACCATGGGCAAGCACTTCACCACTAAAAAACTATAAATAAGTGGTGAAGCCCCCTCATTTCATATCCACAGTCATAAGCACCCTTACTCTGCCAAAACATCTCGTGAAACCCTAGCTTACCATCAAGCTATTTTCACCTTTGAGACCCACTTTTGGCCTATTTTCCACCATCGGAGAAGGAGAAGGAGCAGCTCGGAGCTCGGAGCCACCGACATCGAATCAGCGCAACGAACTCCACCAACCTCCTCATTGGAGGTAATCTTAATCAAAACACCATTATACATTCCTTTGTTGTTCTTACTTCCTGTCATTTACTTTTTTTTGTTTTAGTTTAGTTTTTATTTTCCAGTTTACTTTTTGTTTAATCGAACTGCTACTAAGGATTATAGATTCCTTAGTAGGTGCTCATCAGCACAAGCTAGGGTGAAAACCCTAGCTACAGTTTTGGCAACTCCGCTGTTTCTTTTTACTGTTATTTTCTTTTCGTACTGTACTTTCGGCTGTCGTTTTCGGCCGCCGGAAGCCGCGTTTTTTCTTTCCGCAACCGCGACCCGATCGCACCTTTCAGGCCCAAACCCGCGACCAAATCGCCGTTGTCATCCTCGTTTACTGCGACCCGATCGTACCTTTTAGGCCCAAACCCGCGAACAGGTCGCCGCTGTCAGCCTCGTTTACTACGACTCGATCGCACCTTTCAGGCCCAAACCCGCGACCAAATCGCGGCTGTCAGCCTCATTTACTGCGACCCGATCGTATCTTTCAGGCCCAAACCCGCGACCAGTTCGCCACTGTTAGCCTTGTTTACTGCGCCCCGATCGCACATTTCAAGCCCCAATCCGCGACCAGATCGCCGCTGTCAGCCTTGTTTACTGCGCTCCGACCGCGTCTTTAAAGCCCTAACCCGCGACCAGTTCGCCGCTGTCAGCCTCTTTTCCTGTGCCCCGACCGCATTTTGTCTGCCCACAGTCGCGATCCGACCGCGCCTGTTCATTACACAGGTGCGCTCCGACCGCCGCTGTCAGCCCGAAACCCGCGACCTAGACCGCGCCTGTTTCTTCTAAACCCGTGATCTGCGCGCGACTGTTGCCTTCCAACCCGCGGTCCGCGAACAGTTTTTTGCCATAGTTTCTGCGCCGAAACCCAGCTACTTTGCCCCCCTTTTTCCTGCATCCGCACAGCCATCTGTCCCCCTTGCAGCCATACAACCATCTCTGTCTTTTATTTACAGCATTGTTTAGAAAATTCTTTAGCATATTTTGATTTCAAAAAAGAAAAAACGAAAAGGGTTTGCAAAGTTTTTACAGTTGTTCAAAGTTTTTTCAGTTTTGTAAAGTTTTTCATACATTGCTATTGTTATTTTAGGATTCACAACCTCACCTGCACACACTCTATCCCCTAATTCAAAGTGAGAGTTAAAATCTATCTAACTCAACAAACACTATAACCTCGTTGAGGAACCCAAAAGAATCTTGTAGTTAGGTAGGATCGGGGGGATAGGCTTCAAATAACACCCCTCGGTTATTTACACGTGAGACATAGTTGTTGTCCTCTAGGGAACCAAAATCCCCTAGTATTTTTTGACACGGTCACCACCAGTTTGTCAGAGGGCCTCTCCCTTAGGAGGGTTGAAGTCGTGAGATTGGTTCCGGAAGTCTGAGTGGAATACCGAAATCCATTCAGTAACCGAAGGGCTACCTCTCGCAGTTCTTGGAATATCTCTGTATAGGGAATATTGCGGTTAAAGGACCAAGCGGCAGATTCACCTTTCTGGACGTGTCATGAACGGGGTAGCTTAGTTTCCATTCTTCTAGGTTTGCGTACCCGGTGTCCCTCCCGGTAGGGGGATACTTTAGCCATTTGACTTTTCTACTTATATTGTCTGACTTGGATTTCATCACCTTGCAGAGAATATACTTAGTTAAGCCATAATACCATTAGCTAGGTGTTTGCATGCTCCTTTACCTCCCTTTGGTCTAGTGAGTCCACCGATTTTTCTATTTTAGGAAACCGACTGCTTTTGGTATTCTGACCACTTTGTTGCCACTCCGCCTATTGTAGCACGCAGTTACAGTAGGTGTTTTGAGTTGTTTTTTGGCCTGAGTGCCTTGCCTTTTTTCAGCTCTCCTTCTGCACACACGGTTGCATTGGGATTTTTTGAGTTGTTTTTAGACATTATTACCCACATATTTGAAAACCACTTGTCACCATTGACTCTCCGAGACGTTCTCGTCGCCTCAGAGGCGAGCCCCCACAGCACGGTTCACTTGACCCCACACGTCATCACCGTAGACCTCGAGCCTTGTCACTCGACTCCACTCGTCAGCGGCACAGAGCTCTGTCACCAGATTTTGATAACACTCTTTACATCGCCCCCACTAGCCCCATGGCTGGTGTGAACCCCAACCCCTCCATCATAGGGACCACCGGTGGTACATCCGCTGCTATACTGGTTACTACACCCATCATGGGTACTTCCTCCTCAGGAGGCCCATCCACCGTTCCTCTCACTGTACCTATTCCTACGGCAGGAATACCCTTACCTACTCCATTAGTAACTCCTGCTACTATAGTTCCCCCACTTGGAAGTAACATCCCTCACATCATCCCTCCACCTGGAGGCATGGGCCCCAACGTGGTCCAACCCACTACCGTATTGCACCCCCCAT
>LPNX010270337.1:2105-75102 GCA_001517045.1 Pseudotsuga menziesii
TAAACAATGAGATGGAGAGCACTCATTGGTCCAGTGATTTGATCAAGGTGAAGACTAAAGCTTACACCATCAATAGGCTTCCCAAACCTAGCACAGGCTGCTTCCAGACCTAAAAAGTGGGTTTACCAACATTGTAGATGCCTCCTTCAACAGCTCACGCTCCTCTCTCTCTTGGTTGCGCCTTCCACACGTGTGGCTTCATCTGTGGCTTGATTTGATTGTTTAGGGTTGGAGTGGGGGCACCTTTCCTAAGTGGAGGCCTCCCCTCACTCCCAGCTCTTGATTTTTAGGTTTGGGTTCTCCCTTTGGTGGCCAGGCTGGTTAGGTTATGAGGTTTGGTTTTAGGGTTTTAGCACTCTCTCATTGTATAAATAGAGGCTCTTTCAGCTCTATCAAAGGTGGATGATTGATGCAAAGAACCTCTGGTGAATTATTGTAATACTTGTTGCTCTTATGCAACCATTTTGAATAAAGAAAGGCTTTGGAGGCTCATGTGGTGTGGAATCTGGATTCATGTGATGTGATTAATGAGGTGATACAATTTTAATTTCTCCTTTGTTTGCTAATCTGTGAATATTTATAAATGCTTTAGAGGGCTTATATAAGCACATAAGAATAGATATTTGTAGTTTCAAGTTATCTACTTACTTATTTACTTTCGGAAATCTATAAGAGCATTGTCTTATTCAGTTATATCTCATGTTTTTTTTTATTCATATTAGTAAATAGTACAAGTTCTAATCCCCCTTTTTGGCAAGCATACAAGTCTTTTGATTGCAGATCACTCGATTGCACCGAGTAAAAGGTTGAGCTAAGTTGCATCTCTTTTTCTCGAAGTCGAGCACAAGTTTCTAGCAGTTGCATACTGATTGAGATCCAAGTGGCCTCAAAGATTCAAAGATCCAAGTGGTTCCATCTCTTATATTCACCCCTAAAAACAAAATCTTTCATTACCTTTATATTTGCAACTAGTATCTTGATCTATAAAGTAAATCTTTTGTATCTACTTGCTTCTGTTTCTAGATCTAGGAAGTGTTCTTTCTCTTAGATCTAGTTAGTATTTGAAGCAGCACAAGGTTCCTATATTTTGCTCAAATGCTAGGTGTATTTTTGTAGTATATTCTATTGTTTTACCCATCATTTTGCAAGTAAATAGCTCGCTGGTTTTTTCTCTCTCTATGACAGGTTAAGCGGAAAAAATTGTAAAAAATCAAAGAAATAAGCTGCAAAAAACCTTTCTTCTTCCTCTCCTTAATCCCCTTTCTACAGGTTACTTTGTTTTGCGCTTTATTACCTCTTCTTCATCGCTGCCCTGTTTTTTCTCTCATTTACCACCTTATTTTTTCATTTTGGACAGCCCTAGTGTGCCCTAGTCTTCTTTCCTTTTTTGCCTCTTTTTGCCCTAGTTTTTGGGCCTTCTTCAACCTTGTTATTGGCATTTTCTTCCACTTTTTGTTCGCTGTCCTGTTTTGTAATTTTTATGACAGCCATTTGTTTTCTCTTTCGCTGCCCCGTTTTCTTCAATTTTTGTCCTCCTTTAGCTTCATAGTTGGCTGCCCTATTCCTCCCTTTCTTTGGTTTTGACCCTCTCTTTGTTTTCTCGCCTTCTTTCCCTCATCTTCTTTTGTTTCAGCCCTCTTTTCCTTTGCTCTTTTCGCTCTCTTTCAAACTTCTTCTATTTTCCCTTTTCACAGGTTTCAGAAAGATCTCCAAGTAAAAGTAAAAGCACTCTCCTTTTTACACAAGTCCTAATATCAGTAGAGTTGTTTTGTTTTCTTTTGAAAAGTCCTTTCAAGGATTAAAATCCTTAAGGCACATTGTACAAATTTTAATAAAGATCTTGTGTTTGAGTGGGGTTTTTAAGTCCCCACTCTCATCCTCCCCCATTTGGGGAGGCTTGTGTTGTGTCTACTTATGTATGCTTAAGTTAGATTTGCTTGTCTTCATTATTATTTGCATCTTATTCTTAGAATAATAATTGTCAATCCATCACTTCTAATTCTTTAATTAAGTTGATTACTCTTTTAAATTGTTTATCTTTCTAAGTAAATCAACTGCTTAAATCTCTTGAATCACACCATAAAGTGGATCAAGAGTGCTCTCTATCGGAGAGTTTAATAACTCATCTTTGCTTTTTATTCACATTGTTTAATCAATTAATCCTTAAGTAAGACTCTTGAACTTGCAGAAACACAAGTCAAGAGCACTCTCTATCGGAGAGCATCTTAGTACTTGCATCATCCTTGCATTAGTCTCATATAGGTTAGATAAGACTCTTGAACCTTCGTCATAAGACAAGGTCAAGAGCGCTCTCTGTCAGAGAGTCTAATTAATTAACCTAATAAAACCTTCAACACAAACACCCCTTTAATTAATTAACCCCCTTCCCTCCTTGCCGGAGTATGCTCTGACCAATCCCAGATCGGAATATCCAGAAACGGCACTGGACCTTTAAACCCTACAAGAGTAACTTAATTAAAACTTTTTCCCCATAACCAACGCATCGGCGTTGTTTCGTTTAAATATCGAGGCATGTGGGCAAATTCCAAGTGTGGACGCCGGGCTATCCAATCTAGGCACAAGTAATTTAAGTTATTGAACACTTACCTATGATCCTAGACAGGTCCGTCATGTCTTCGAACAGAGCCACTGAAGGTATTTCCGGTTAGGGCATCCAACTACCGTAAGCAAAGATCACCAATAAAAACCTTTAAAACTTACCAAGAGCACTTGCAAAACCTAACATTCACTGGCATCATTTTGGGATTCACATCTTTTTATATACAAAGCATCTCTGATAAGTTGACTCCATAGGCATTGCTTCTATCTTTTCGCATTATTGATAATCTGGGCCATTTGTCCATTGGATGTTTTGATAATAAGTTATATCTGTGAATGCTTTATCATTTCGTAAGTTCTAAAATTATTGTCTATCTTTTAATTCTGGTGATAGCAACATGGATTGCTTTGTCTTGTGTTTAATATTCATAATATTAATTATTTAAAATCACAATAACTCTTAAACAACACCCACCCGCATCCAAAAAATCTAAAACTTAACTTAAACATTGAGCCATAGAAAACTCTTTGTTAGGGACTACCCCCCTTGGCTTCGTTAGGAGTTAGCCTAAACAGAGGAGCTAGGAGTAGGTGGCAGTACCTAGCTCTGTGCTTGCTCCCAAGGTCACACGTCTCCCACTTTCTCAAGTGAGGAGACAGCTTTCGGGAGATTTCTGCTGTTGGTGTGCAATCAGCGGACAACAATGTTCATCAATTCTTCTCCTTTAAAGTGAAGGACAGACAAGCTGAATATGATAGAGAATAGAGAACGCTATATCATCCTTCACAAGTCAAATATTTCTGCATAAAGAAAATAACATTACCCTAGTTAAGAGTGAAATAGTTGCGTTGAGCTCACTTCTTTAACTGTATTGACTACACTAATTAGTTGGAACAAACCAGAACCAGATAAAAATAAATAAATAAAAATAAAAATAAAACGCTTGACCAAAAAATACATAATATTTTTATATTCTATTAAAAAAATATATGCATGTACATCCATGTGAGTCCAAACTATTAAACACATATAAGCAAAGCTTCTCATGTATATATCAAGAGTGCATATAACTAAAATACCACTGATTGCATCTGAGATTCTGAATCAAATTACATAAACAAAGAGGCTCAAAATGGCCTTTAGAGTCCAAAGCACATCATGCTAACAAAAAATAACTACACATCATCAAAATCATTGTCAATATTGGGATCTTATTCCTCGGTAGCACCCTCTTACCCCTCCTCTATACTCAAGCCTTTGCCTCTACCTTGAATCTCAAAGTTGATCCATCAGAAACAGCAGTCAACACTCAATTTTGATGAAACTTCCTAAACCAAGCATTAAAAGAAGGTAGAAAAATCTTAACAGGCCTAATAAGTGATTTTGCTCTAGTGAAGTGTACATTTTTACCGAGGTAATGACAGAGGAGCTCAACAATTAGCAATACCAAAATCAAGTTACATAGAGGTTTGGGTGCTATAGTTCAAATGCCAATCCCATACTCTTGCACATGATAGAATCCAGTGGAAATGTTGCAATCCTGAAATCTTGAAAAATGTTAAGTCTCCTGAAATCTAAATGGGATTTAAAATTCTACTTAATGGTTGCAACCACTCTCAAACATCTTGAAACAAATAATGGTGACGTTAAAAATTTAAGTAAAATGATAGAAAATAAAAAAAGTCTGTCCTTTTTTTAAGAAATTAATATTAGTCGTGGTTACTAGGGTTTTGCTTTTTTTTTTTAATTTGAATGGAACTGACTGTTTCTATATGGAACCTGCCATTTCCAGTTTGGACCCTTGATCTAAACCAGCAACCCTGTAAACCAAATGAACCGGCTGGTTTTGGCAAAAAAATGGTTCGATTCTCATAATACTTGGCTGCTAGAGTTATTGTTTCTTAGTGTTTCTTTGTAGAAGACTTCTTAATTTGTGTTGCACAAAATGATCTCATCGTTTGTTTTGGTAAAACTCTCAAATCCTTTTCATCCATCTGCTTTACATTCTGGTAATTACAAGCAGGCTTCTATGACACTCAAATACAAGGGATTTTTTGTTGAAAATTTCTGAACCTATTGAGTACATAGAACCTTTTAGGATATAGTCATTGAACTAATGGCTTACAGATTGCTTGTGCGGAATTTTTTGGAAAGTAGCTAGATATTTAAGGAACTCAAAGACAATCAAATGAAAGATCTTTTGTTTGAAAATTTCTGAACTTTGCTGTTCATTAGGAGTTAGGGTTGTTGGAAGCGGATGACTATTCTTGAGTCTATGGAAATTCTAGGAAAATAATTCTTGAATTAATAGCCTACCGACCAATGTGGAGTTTCTGCAAAGTAACTAGATATTTTTCTTTTTGAAACTACCCACAGCTATTATGCATTAACCAAATTTAATTTTAGTAGTTGAGAATACCTATCACGAAATATCAGGAGGCAATTGTTTTTTATATGCTGTATATCTTAGCTGAAATAGAGAATGTGAGCAAGATTGCATTTATGAAATTATTTAATGTTTCGGTCATTGGTGCCAATTTGAACACACATAGAGGTAACTGTGTTTTCTATTTTGTAGTCATTTTGGATAGCTGAAATAATTTGAGCTCGACTGCATTTAATGCACCGAGAGTAGCAAGGTGCTCTACAGCCTTGTATGGAGGAGATGCTGTAACATTATGTAATGTAACATAACTTACCTAACGTTACTAAAAATAAAAAAGCAATTAAAAAATGTCGGATCATAAATAATAAAAAATTAAAACCACCTGGATCCATCTTAAATCTTGGATCTATCAAGCACAGAGAGGGATCAATTCTCTCGAGATGTAAATTTTTTCCTGATGTGTAAAAAATTTAAGATAACAAAAATCTACGAATCAGATAAAATTGTGATTGTAGCATCTATTGTTGATGTATTTGTAACTTCGGAATGTATTCATCTATATATCTTATGTATTGTAACCCGATGTTTATTCCGGGATGTATCTATTATGTATTTGAGTCATGTTGTCTTGCCCCGATGTTCCGATCGGGAGGTTCATAATGTAAACAAGTCATGTCAAGTCATAGTGGGTAACTCTCCGATTATGTAAGAGTTAAAGTCCCCACAGTTCTGGGGCACTAGGGTTATTAGACACTCATAAAGATGTCGGCTCTAGTAAGTAATTGTTAAGTGAGACCGACATGATTGAGTGCACCTCAAGTGAATGAAAGAATATAAATAGAGAGTGAGCCTCTCTATTTATAACACACAACACATTATTCACTCACTCACTCAACTGTAGCGCATTAGTGAGGAAGGAAATACACTGGGACTAGACAAGAAGAAGACTACTGTTGTTGAGAGATCACTTACTGTTTTTGGGCTTTCACTGTTTTGGTGCTAATTCTATCTCTGAGGAAGTTGCGGGGTTTTCTCCTTTATGGTTTCCCCGAGAAAAACTCTTTGTGTCTCCTGTCTCTTGTGATGTGCTTATGTTTTATTGCTGTGCTTGTTATTCTCTCAATGAAAAGATCCTAAGATCATAATGCTAGCTTATATGTTAAAAAACTAACATGATATCAGAGCTAACCTAAGAAGAAGACACTGTGCAGCTGCGGGAACTAGGGCTTCCTAGTTTGTGGATCTTCCTCCACAGATTTTCAGCAAAAGTAACGTGGAATTACTCTCCTCCTTAGGGCGCATCTTTCTGTCGAAACAGAATCCAATTCTGAGGTTTTTTCAGTTTTGGACCTGTCACTGCTGTCAGAAATTAGGGCTTTTTACAGAAGAGGAATTTTTCAGTGAGCCCAGGCCTGGATTGATCTCCTCCCCAAAATCGAAGTTAAGGACAAATTTCAAGGCATTTGGGTGGACAGAACTCCGGAAAAGCAAAACCCTAACTTGCTCTTGAACCAGCTCTGCAGGATTTCAGCTCAAGTTTCAGATCCGACATCTTGAACCTGGTAAGATCTAAATCTTTTGTATTTCCATTTGAGGTTCTCATTTAAAGATGTCTCATCATACCAAACATGATGAAAAGCTTGAGGGAGCTGAAAACTTCCGAGCTTGGAAGTATAGGATCTCCCTGGTCCTGGAAGAGAATGAATTAGACTCCTATATCAATGAGAAGGTTCCAGTCCCAGAGGGAGATGAGGCTAAGGCCTTGCATAAGAAGAAGATGGTTATGGCAAAGAGGATCATTGCTGATTCTATCAAGGATCATCTCATACCACAGGTATCATCTCTTAAGACACCTAAAGCTATGTTTGATGCCCTAACCAAATTGTTTGAAGGGAAGAACATTAACAGGAAGATGACCTTGAGAAACCAATTGAAGAATGTGAAGATCCAGAATGCTGAGACTATTCAGTCCTACTTTACAAGGGTTTCTCAGATCAAGGAACAATTAAAAGCTATTGATGAAGAAGTGGAAAATGCAGAGATTGTGATGACTACTTTGAATGGCCTTCCTAGGTCATGGAATGCTTTCATCCAAGGAATCTGTGCTAGAAAGAAGTTAGTCAAATTCAGTAGACTATGGGAAGAATGTTCTCAAGAAGAAGCACGGATAGCAGCTCGAGAAGAGAAGATGGGAAGTGAAGACCAAGCCCTCACAGCCCACTCCAAGAAAAGCAAAAGAAGACCTCATTACTCCAAAGGTAAGGATTCTCATCTCAGAAGAGACATATCAAAATTAAGATGTTATACATGTGATGAGATGGGACACTTTGCAAAAGACTGTCCTAAGAACAAGAGCCACTCTCATAAGAAGAAGGGGAACAAAAGAAGACATCATGCTCATGCTGCAGAGGATGATGAACCATCCAAGAAGAGATCCAGATATGAAAGTGAAGATTCTTCAAGCAAGGATGAATATGTACTGATCTCCGCTCTCATAGAAATTGTTTCACATGGAAGTAGTGATTGGCTCATAGACAGTGGGGCTTCCAAACATATGACGGGATTCAAGGAATCATTTGTAAGACTGTCAGAACATGAATCACCTCACAAGGTGAAGCTAGGAGATGACTACCAATATCCAATAAAAGGTAGTGGGGAATCTTCATATAAACTAGACTCTGGTAAGTCTCTAACAATGAAAGAAGTATTGTTTGTTCCAGGACTCAAGAAGAATCTTCTCTCCATTTCAGCATTGGATGCAAAAGGAATGTGGGTTGCATTCATAGATGGTCAAGTCATTATGTGGTCAAAAGGAAAGACTATCGATGATGCGGTAGTGATTGGAGAACAAGAAGGAGGCTTGTACAAATTGAAGGGTCATCCAGAACAAGCCTTGATCCATGACACAGTAGAGCCAAATGAGGTTTGGCATAGAAGGCTTGCACATGTGCATTACAGAGCACTACCTATTGCAAGCAAAGCTGTTGAAGGTCTTCTAGAATTCCAAGCAAAACACGATGGAGTTTGCAAAGGATGTGCGAAATGGAAGAATACAAAGAAGACATTTCCCAGCAGCGAAAGCAAAGCCAAAGGTATTCTAGAAATCATCCACTCCGATGTATGCGGTCCTATGTCATCAAACTCACTAAGCGGGTATGCATACTATGTTTCTTTATTGATGATTTTTCTAGAAAGACATGGATTTACTTTATGAAGAACAAAGATGAAGTATTCAGTAAGTTCAAGGAATTCAAAGCCTTGATTGAGAACCATACTGAAAAGAAGATCAAGACTCTTCGATCAGATAATGGCGGAGAATTCACTTCGAATGAATTCAAAGAGCTATGCAAAGAATCATAGATTAAGAGGGAGTTGTCCACTCCTTATAATCCACAGCAGAATGGGGTTGCGGAACGGAAGAATAGAACTATCATGGAAGCTGCAAGAGCTATGCTTCATGATCAAGATCTACCTATGCACCTTTGGGCAGAAGCTGCTAGAACAGCGGTGTATGTACAGAACCGTACTCCACATAGAGTACTCGAGAACAAGACTCCTGAAGAAGTCTTCTCCGGCAAGAAACCAAAAGTCAGCCATCTCAGAATATTCGGTTGTCCCGTGTACATACACATTCCAAAAGAGAAGAAAACAAAATTAGATCCTTCAGGAAGGAAGGGCACATTTGTGGGATACTCTGAAAGCTCGAAGGCTTACAGAATCTATTTCCCAGGGTACAAGAAGATTGACATCAGCAGGGATGTGACATTTGATGAAGATACAGCTTACAACAAATCCAGAAAGAGACCTGCTGAAGATTCTGAAGAAGCAGAAGCAGAAGTACCCAGAATTCATGATACAATCATGAACGAAGAAGCTCAAGAAGAAGATCGAGATTTCGAGGAACCACAAAGACCTGTAGATCCACCTCTGGAGAAGAATCCTCCTAAGAGGAAACCTGCTTGGGTACGTGAACTTATCCAAGGTGCGGAAAAATATGGGGCTCCAGAAGAGAATCACAGAGAAAGAAAGAGGACCAGATCTTACTCTAGGTATGTAGCCTTACTATGTGATTTCATTGATAAAGAACCTTCCAGTTATGAAGAAGCAGCAGATCAGAAAGAATGGAAGGATGCTATGATCGAAGAATATCAATCAATCATGAAGAATGACGTTTGGGATGTTGTCCCAAGACCGAAAGGGAAGTCAGTTGTAACTTCCAAATGGATCTACAAGATCAAGCATGCTGCAAACGGTAGCATTGAAAAATATAAGGCAAGATTTGTAGCTCGAGGTTTCTCTCAGAAAGAAGGAATAGACTATGAAGAAACCTTTGCACCTGTAGCCAAATACACTTCCATCAGAACAGTACTTGCTCTGGCTGCAGTGATGAAATGGAAGATACACCAGATGGATGTCAAGACTGCTTTCCTGAATGGTGTAGTAGAAGAGGAAGTGTATGTAGAACAGCCACTCGGTTTTGAGACACATGACAGAGAGTCTCGTGTATGCAGATTGAAGAAAGCCCTGTATGGTTTGAAACAAGCACCCAGGACCTGGTACGGCAGAATTGACAGCTTTCTATCCAGTTTGTGCTTTACCAAGAGTAAAGCAGATTCCAACCTTTACTACAGGGTAGAAAGTGGCAACCCGGTGATACTCCTACTATATGTAGATGTTCTGTTTGTGATAGGTATGAATGGGTTGATTGCTGATACGAAGAGAAAGGTTGTTGCTGAGTTCGAGATGAAGGACTTGGGAATGATGCACTATTTCCTAGGTATGGAGGTGTGGCAGACTATAGATGGAATCTTTCTTGGACAAGGAAAGTATGTAGTAGAGATCCTAAAGAGATTTGGGATGATGGACTGCAAGGCATTGACCACACCTATGGCATCAAACCTGAAGCTATTGAGTGATGCTTCATCAGAGTCGGTTGATGCTACGATGTATCGTCAGATGATCGGGTCATTGATGTACCTGACGAACACGAGACCAGACATTTGCTTTGCTGTGAACACCTTAAGCCAGTACTTGACAGATCCAAGAAGTGTTCACTTGACTGTTGCAAAGCATATTCTGAGGTACCTGAAGGGTACAGTTGATTATGGGCTCAAGTATGATGCGAATCAAAAGATTAACCTAGAGGGTTATGTTGATTCAGATTGGGCAGGCAGTGCCATCGACAGGAAGAGTACTTCAGGGTGTTGCTTCAGTATGGGATCAGGTGTGATCTCTTGGTTTAGCGGGAAGCAATCCTGTGTGGCACTGAGTACAGCTGAAGCAGAGTATGTTGCAGCCTGTTCAGCTAGTTGTGAGGCAGTATGGCTAAGGAAGCTACTGTCCGATTTGTTTGATCTCTAGTTAGATGCTACTTGTATGTACTATGACAACCAGAGCTGTGTAAAGTTGTCCGAGAATCCAGTATTCCATGACAAGTCGAAGCATATTGAGATCAAGTATCACTATATCAGGGATATGGTGCAGAGAGGAGCAGTGAAGCTCCAGTATGTTGCGACGGACGAACAGATAGCTGATGTGTTGACTAAGCCATTGGCTAAGGTGAAGTTTGAGTACTTCAGGGAGAAGCTTAGTGTTCTCCAGATCGAGGCTCCTCCCAAGAGGAAGTGATGTGTCTGTGCTATGCCATTCTGACATGGTGAGAGGATTGGTTCCTTCCATGATCAGATGTAAGTGCAGTGCCATTCCGACATGGTGAAAGGATTGGTTCCTTCCATAGTCAGATGTAAGGGCTGTGACATGGTGAGAGGATTGGTTCCTTCCATTGTCAGGTATATGTGGATGCCACATCCAGCATGAAAAAGGGCTGGCTCTATGAAGACACATCTAGTATGAAAAAGGACTAGCTCTATGTAGATGCCACATCCAGCATGAAAAAGGGCTGGCTCTATGAAGACACATCTAGTATGAAAAAGGACTAGCTCTGTGTAGATGCCACATCTGGTATGAAAAAGGACCAGCTCTGTGATGCCTCATCTGGTATGAAAAAGGACCAGCTCTGGGAAGGCTCATCTAGTATGAAAAAGGACTAGCTCTGAGTAGTTGCCACATCTGGTATGAAAAAGGACCAGCTCTGTGATGCCTCATCTGGTATGAAAAAGGACCAGCTCTGGGAAGACTCATCTAGTATGAAAAAGGACTAGCTCTGAGTAGCTGCCACATCTGGTATGAAAAAGGACCAGCTCTGTGATGCCTCATCTAGTATGAAAAAGGACCAGCTCTGTGATGCCCTACCTAGTATGAAAAAGGACTAGCTCTGGGAAGACTCATCTAGTATGAAAAAGGACTAGCTCTGAGTAGCTGCCTCATCTGCTATGAAAAAGGACCAGCTCTGAGATGATACATCCAGTATGAAAAAGGACTGGCTCTGTAGAGGTTCCAATGACGAGAAGAATCAAGAGATAGCACCAATGATGATAGCCAGTGATGATCCAGATCGAGTGATGATCCAGATCCAGCCGTGATGATCTAGATCCAGTGATGATGTCCCATGATGATCCAGATCCGATAACTTGAAGATGACTTGAAGATGAAGATGACTTGAAGACGAAGATGACTTGAAGATGAAGATGACTTGAAGACTCAGAAGACCTAAGATGCAGATGACGAGATGATCCAGTTGATACAGAGAAGAAGACCAGTGCTGAAAATTGTGTCGAAAGAATACCTTCCTAGTTAAGAGGGAGTGTTGATGTATTTGTAACTTCGAAATGTATTCATCTATGCATCTTATGTATTGTAACCCGATGTTTATTCCGGGATGTATCTATTATGTATTTGAGTCATGTTGTCTTGCCCCGATGTTCCGATCGGGAGGTTCATAATGTAAACAAGTCATGTCAAGTCATAGTGGGTAACTCTCCGATTATGTAAGAGTTAAAGTCCCCACAGTTCTGGGGCACTAGGGTTATTAGGCACTCATAGAGATGTCGGCTCTACTAAGTAATTGTTAAATGAGGCCGACATGATTGAGTGCACTTCAAGTGAACGAAAGAATATAAATAGAGAGTGAGCCTCTCTATTTATAACACACAACACATCACTCACTCACTCACTCAAGTGTAGCGCATTAGTGAGGAAGGAAATACACTGGGACTAGACAAGAAGAAGACTACTGCTGTTGGGAGATCACTTACTGTTTTTGGGCTTTTACTATTTTGGTGCTGATTCTATCTCTGAGGAAGTTGCGGGGTTTTCTCCTTTATGGTTTCCCCGAGAAAAACTCTTTGTGTCTCTTGTCTCTTGTGATGTGCTTATGTTTTATTGTTGTGCTTGTTATTCTCTCAGTGAAAAGATCCTAAGATCATAATGCTAGCTTATATGTTGAAAAACTAACATCTATTATTTTAATTGTTTGTTCTTGCAGTGACTGCTGTATTCATACTTGCACAAAAACTATAACCAGCTATAATGCTATTATATTTCTTTAGGCGAAGTGTCGTTCTAGTGAACAAGAAGCTTTCACAAATATGAAGACAGAGTTCATGACTTTGTGGGATGGCTTTACAACAGATCCTAAGTGTTCATTTTCTATGGTATTTTCTGTCTGTTTGCAACTTTCAGGATGTAGTACCAAAATGACCTTCATTTTGCAATAAACTAGAGGTTAATTATTTCCATTGCATTAGCCGAGTGTATCTTTGGACTGTTACCCCCCATGTTGACATGGGTGTCCATAGAGCCACATTTAAGTGCCCGTGAAGTAATTTCATCAATCTTTCTATACCTTCTGCAAGGGGGGGACTCAGCTATTAGTGATTCCAGGTGAAGTTGGTAGCTTTATCCGCTTTATATTGTAAATACAGTGGGTGGACTTATTTGAGCATTGTCAAAAGCCGATCCACATGTGTAAAATCCATCTGGAGGAGCATTTCTCAAAAATGAAGACCGCCAAGATTGTGGATGAGTTGCAGCTTGTTGACATCTAGCTCCGACAGGGTTCAGTCTGCCCTCTTTACTCTGCCCATGAAGGAATCCATAACTTTAAAATAATTGTCAAAACCTTGGGCATGTGTGCTATTGGGAAGCCACAATTACACCTTACAGGAAATCATGAACACAGGCGACTTGTTTGAGAATATAAACATGCAGAATTTGACATTTCAAATATTGTAAGGAACCATTCCATACACAGCCAATGATTTTGATCTATCAGTGATAGTAGAAAGCAGCGGTATGCTCACCCACACAATCTCTCAACGAAAGCTATGTGGTCGTGGTTTTATGCTTAAATTCACGGTGAAATTGCTACCTGAGAAAGAGTTCATCGTCGCCCTGCCCATAATAGAATTGGTGCTAGTCCCTCTACCACACGATTTTATGGAGCAGCCGCACTGTTCCCACATCAGTAATTGGTGGCCTGTCTTGACACGATATTCTAAAGGTTTGAGTTGTTATGAGATGACCTGTGATCTATTTTACCAGCCAAATCATTGATCGGACACACACTTGCTTTGGCAGCCAATTATGAAAAAAAACAGAATCATGAAGCTCGGATCAACCCCCGACTTGTTGATGCTGCGCCGTTTTTTCATGTCACCAGTTGTCATTTCTCTTTATCGGTGGTCAGTGTTATAACCTACATTTACAACTGCTTGGAGCAAGCGTCGTGGTCACATGGAGATCTCCATCGTTTCAGTATTCAAACGCCATCGCTTAGCATTCCAAATCAACCCATGTTTTACATTTGATGAGGATGCCAGGTTCAAAGGGTAGTGGTCACTGTCACTTTTTTAATTCAAAGACGCCGAAAATACTAGTCATGAATGAGTTTGACATAGTCATGGTATAATCCATGCTTCAGTTTTCTATAAATCGTGAATGTGTTCACCTTGTCATGCTGGCAACCGACTACAGGACAAATCGTGGAACTTGGACCCGCTGATGGAAATCGTGTTTTTGATGGAACCTCTAGCAGAGTCGGTTGAAAATTATAGAGACATTTTTTAAATGTTGGCCTCCGATGTACTGCTGATTTAGTGGGCCAAGAGTCACCACTTGTCGTGTTAGATTGGTCGCTGATCCCATGAGGTTCACATTGGATCATAGTTTTAACACAGTTTTAAAAATCAGTGAAATCGGTTTCAGAATCAGCCGATTCATCGAGTTGAAGACAAACCGAACCGAATCGGTCTAGAAATCAGTTCGGTCAACCGGTTTGGTACCAAACCGACCGATTTATGTAAAAAACCGGTCCGATCGGCCGATTTATGTAAAAAATCGGTCAATTTTTTACTCAATTTTTTTATTCAGATTTTTGTTACTCTTAGACATGGGGGGTCTGCAGAATTGAAAAACCAAAGAAATTTTATTGTTTGCCTTGTTTTTTCCTATTCCAGGTTACTTTTACATGGGGTATCAGCATTGATCTCTACAGCTCCATTCCACTTTAGAGCCTTGTTCTTGATATTTTCTTGCCAGGACTAAGATTCAGGAGCCCATTGAAATGATTTTGGTGATGATCTAGTTCATTGGGGCATAGCAACAGATCAGGAGTTGGTACACACAGTTACAAAGGGGCTTATCAGTTGGAGACAGGTATACATGGTGAGATCAAGTATATTTCCTTGGTGTAGTTTGCTCTGTGATGTATCTCAGACACCTGTGCTTAGCATGTTAGGATGATTATGGTGACCTATGCTTATATGTTTTATATTGTTCTAACCTATGTTATGATCAATCAAGGAATTCAATGTGAAGATTGTTTCCCATGCCATGCTCAAACAAAATATAATCCTTAGTGCTAGGTTGGTTCCATAACATCTGTGCCCGTCCATCCAGTTCATCCACTTTTGTTTTTACCCCATGACTAAGACTGATGAATACTTGTGAGATTAAAGACCCTTTCCCCATTCTGACCCCTATGTATGATAGACTCCATGTAGCTATGTGTCTCGAGCTATGAAGTATGTGTCTTGGCCAATGTGGCTGGGTTCATAGGGTTGTTCTCCTTAAGTCCTCAAAACAAGTGCTCCACCATAACAGTGTTGCTAAACACTAAAGCATCAGAATACATAAAAGTTATATCTAAAGGATGCAAAAGTATGAAATATTGAAAAAGGTAGTCAATGGCCAAGAGGTTGAGCACTCATTCCTTAGTAAGGCTCAATTTTCCCTCCACAAGAACTCCAGAGAGAGGAAAACCCGTCGGGGCTATGGACTACTCATTGGTAACGGGTCTAGGCCTTAGTCATTTACTGGAAGCCCAGAAGGCTTTCCAAGGAGCCTGCTCTTGTAGGCTGGCTACCATCTTATGTAAATTGTGAAAAATATTGAGAGGGCAATGGTCAAAAGATGAGCACTCACTCTTTGTATAGTGTTCGGCTCAATGGTCCCCATAGGGCCACAGGGTGAGACTAGTCTAGAAAGACTGGGTCTTTGTCAGTACTAAAGCCCAGAAGGCTTCCAAGGCACCTACCTTTGAAGGTTGACCTATATTGCAATAAAGTTGCAAAGGAAAACTTGTTAGTCTAAGGGAAGCATACCCAAGTACTTAAGTTTACCCATCTGTGAGGCACCTCCATCCCCTATTGCTATCTATCATACATATGTCACCTTGGTAGAGTATATTGGTTATCAGTCTGATAGATCACTGAGTCAAAGTCAGTCAAAGTCATTTTCCCTTGCCTTAGCCTTGTTCTTCCATCATCACCCATCTATAGCACATTGATTACACTTTGTAAGTATGGCATGAGCAAGCAAATTTCCAGAGGCCTCTAAGATCTTTCAGAAGCAAAGGTATATTTTATTATTATTATTGTTGGTCACCATGATTATGAATAACTGACTCAAGTTGGGTTTTGATATACATCATTGGAGCATTTCTTAACTTGTGTTGCCCACCGATGTGCACACTGTCAGCCTAAAATCTTTCGAGCAGCTGTCTCCCAGCAGAAGGGAGAGGTGTGGCCTTGGGAGCAAGCAAAGAGTCAGGTGTTGTCACTTGATCCCGACTCCTCCGTTTAGGCAAACTCCTAACGAAGCCAAGGGGGGTAGTCCCTACAGAAAGTTACTAAGGTTAAAGTTTTTTAAAGATGTTTTTTAAGTGTATGATGCGGATGGGTGTTGTTTAGGAGTTTCTTTATAAACACTTACAAGAAACGGAACCAAATAAGCACTTGCGAGTAAAAATGGAAATGAACAATCACTTGACAATTATACAATTGAAAATAGAGCATTCACAATATGAATCGATGGATATGTCAAATTGTGCAACACCTTAAATGAATAATAAGCAATATAGACCAGTGCCAAATAGGGTACAAGAGATTGTTTTGCGAGTGCTTCTTGGTAAGTTTGAATGTATGTTTTTAAAGGTGAGTTGATTATTACAGGGAAGGGGATCTCCAAGATATACCTTGCGGTATTGGAGATATGTCTGGAATTTAGGCTTTGGTGGCTCCGTACGAGGACATGTTGGCTACCAAAGTTTCAAGGGCGTGTTCAACACTACACCAACCAAGGATGTAGCCTAACGGTACCCCAAGATCTAGGTACAGTGGTTCCAACGTCCCCAGGCAGAATTTGCCCACACAAAATCTAACTGAAGTGTCGGATCTTCACTTGTCTTTGTTGGGTGGTTACTTTTATTAGGGTGACTTGGATTAAAATGTGAGAATTGTACAAGTCTACGACTGCTTCTGGGTATCCCAATTGGGTAGAGAATATACAACGTAGCACAAATATTTATTCCGATTTTAATTAGATGTGAAGATTGTAACAACCCTCCGACAAAGAGCACTCTTGATCCGCCTTAAGGCGAGATTCAAAAGATTTATGAAAGATTAATAGAAAAACATCTAAGCTAAAACCAACAATAACAACTCTCAGACAAAGAGCACTCTTGACTTGCTTTTCAGCGAAGTTCATGAGACTTTGGGTTCATTTTATTAAACAAGTTATAAAATGAGAGAAATAAAATACTACTAAAGCAAGATATATGCTGGCCAAATTTATGTGTCACTTTTTTTTATCAACCTCCACTAATCGGCAAAGCCTTTGGGTGGAGGTGAGAGCATAATTCGTGGCGACGAAGTATGGTTTTATGTCTAAATTACTTTTGCAAAAATAAAACAATGAATCAAACAGTGAAATGTGAAAGAAGTATACACATTGCACTTAAAAAGTGAGTGTGTGAAGTGGTGGGGTTAGAAAGAGCAATCTCATGAAAAATGACACAAGACGCAAATCTCCCCAAGGGGGATGGGATGTGGGTGTTGGTCACCCCACTGCTCTCGTTTAATTTTTTACAACTTTTTATGATGAAGATGGAGTGCTTCTTAGTCCAATAAACTTGGATCTAAGAGCTTACAATGGTGCATCAAGAAACTATATCAAAGTGGGTGTCCACCGGATGGTTTTGGGGCCTCCTTGATGGTCTTGGTCACTCCAAAACTCCACTTTTACGCGCAGAACTGCTAAAAACCAACCAACAATAAATGTTAGAAAACAATGGGAAAGATGATAAAAAAATTTCAAAATTTTGAAGTAAAAGTGTGATTTTTCCAAGCTTAGATCTAATCAAATGATGAAGTTCTTTAAAGGAAAATCAGATCTAAATACTTAAAGAAAGATAGATTCCGAATGATAAGCATGCAATGACAAATCTATTTCTTAAGCATAATAGAAAAGGTAACAAGGAGAGAGAGAGAGAGAGAGAGAGAGAGAGAGATTTTGAGTTTTTATCGAAAGAAGCGGTAAAAACTACTCCAGCTTGAATCTCTTGGAAAACTTGGAAATTTGAATATGAGACCACAAGTGTTTTGCTCTAGATCCAAGAAAAGGAGATGCAGCTGAGCTCAAACTTTTACTCAGAATTGTGGTCTGCAAACAAAGTTATCACGCTTGCAACAAACATATTAGGTCCGGTACTATTCACAGTTAGAAACCAAAAAAAGCATAACTATAACTTAATAAAACATGCCTTCTTAAATCGCTAAGAGTAAAGAGTAAGTAAATAAATTGACCACTGCAAATATTTACTCTATGTGCTCTAAGATAACCTTCTAAGCCAGATTAATTATGAAAGAACAAAGCATGACATAAATGCAACCATATCACCTCATCCACTAAAAGTATGTACCCATAGAATCACATTCATAACCCTCCAAAGCCTTCAACTTTATTCAAATAGTAACAACAGAGTACATGAGTAGAGGTTCCTTGCTTCCATCTGAAATGAGGAAGAAGACCTCGCTTAAATAGGAAAAATGAGAGCAAACCCCAAGGGGGGAAAATTTGCCAAGTGTTGGAGCTTTTTGAGATGATTAGGGGCAAACTAGAGTGAACTAGAGGTGGTAGATGGAACCTCTCATAAGGTAGGTCACCCCCGCCTCTTTCTGTGACACATATACAACAAGAGGTGAGCTCTATCATGGTTAAATGTGCCCCTCTAAGAAGAAATTCGCCCCCTAGTGGATTTGATTGGAATCGACTTGATTTGGTCTCCAATTAGCCCCAACATCATCCTTAGTTAACTTGGAACATGTCTAGGATAAGTTCCCACTGATTTAGGGATGTGTTTTTCTCCATATTTTCCCCTTCTCTAATTTTTTATTCACTTTTTGCCCTTTTTGGAGAGAATTTCACTTAAGTGATAAATAACAACTTAAAACTTAGGAAAAGTGGGTTTAGGGTTAAATGAGCGTTTTGGCTTAGAAAATAAGTCTTTATTTGCCAAAATCCACCCCCAGACCACTTAATTATTACACTTTGAAAATTTTCAATTAAGCCATAGGAAAAATCGTTTAATTAATTGAAAATTTAATTATTTGTCTACAGTCAAAAAATAAAAATTAAAAATCTGAGAACGTCCGAGAAAAAAAAAATCGAACAATGTTTTAATGCATCCCAAGACCCAAAAAATGACCATAGAACATACCACTAGTGTCTAGTAGGTTCATATTTTAATGTTGGAAACTAATAACCCCCCAAGGCCTAACCGCCAAATTTGGGCATTCCAACTTTGTAGGTAGCAAGAGAAACACTCATCGATTATAACTCGGCTAAAAGCAAAGAAATAATCAACAAGGGAAAAAACTCCTTGGAATATCCTATTTGATTGTTAAAGTCTAAGGGAACTAAGACACTCAAGACCCCCCTACTAGTACACTTTATTACAACCCCTTGGGGTATGGTCATTTCCACAAAAAAAAAATTTAAAAGGCTAGCCGAAATTGGCTAACTAAAACATACTGTACTTCTGAACTCAGGAGATGAACATTCATCATGTTCAATAACTGGCGACTCACTGGAAATCTACTAAGTGCAGAATTAGTGGATAACACCTTGGATGGTTGCAAAATCACATTGGCATAGTATCTCACCTTGATTTTGGGTACGTTGCCGCCTAATACACACTTTAGAACATGGAAAGTCTCCAACCACTATGTACGTCCTTGGGGGCAAGTGAGAGCTAGGGACCACTGTCACCACAATCCACAACTCCTCTGTTTAAGCTTAATCCCAACAAAGCCAAGGGGGGTAGTCCCTCAGGAATGCTAAGTTCCTAGATTTATTAACAAATTAGTTAAAGGGATTAATTATTAAGGTTTACTAAATTATTAGACCAGTGCCTTCGATAAAGAATGGAGTCGATGTATTACAAGCTAAGATTAGCCACAGTTATCTAAGCAAGATCCACAAGATTATAATTACTTACAAAAGATATACAATTGCTAAAGAAAGATATACAATATACACGTATAAAGCAAAGGAAAATGTATACACCACACCACAAGATATTCACTCAATGCCTTAATACAAACCACAATGTAAATGCCAAGATGAGATATTCAGATATGCAAGATTTACAATTACTTGAACATTCAACACATGAGATTGCAAGAGCTGGAAATAAATACTTGAAATCAAAGTGAAATGCTGGAGTGAAACAATCCCTGCTGGAGTATCCTGTTGGTGAAACGTTTTGCAATGTCTCTTGGTTGATTTTAATAGATTTTAAGGGGTACCTTAAATATTCGATTAATGTCTTGGAACCAAGAGATGTGTCTACCCCGACCACATATCCTCTTAAACCAAAGATGGAGTGTTGTTGTGCTCAAAACAGTGGAAACCAGTCCACCTGTAGCTTGCAGATCAAACCCCCAATGTCGAGGCACTCATCAAGTGGGACGCGAACGCCATGAGACCCCCCTCGGTCTCTTACCCCCGTAGCTTCCAACGGTCACCGGTTTTTTATTGGTTCAGACAATATTATGGTGGATGCCTATTACTAAAACCTCTTCCACTCCCTGTCGTATCTCGTGAGTACTCCGCAGAGTGATAACCGAGTAGAGGATCAGGGGCCAGAGAAGTTGTTGGTTTATTTTAGAAGGTTACTTTTAGATCTTGTTACTGTTGAGCATGCAAGGTTTATTTTAGAATGATCAACAGAGTCAACCAAGCGGTATCCCCTATGGGAGATGCTAGTACTTGAACCCCGGACTGTAAAAAAGTAAATGTGTGAAAGATTTGTAGCAGAAAGTAAAGAGCAGAAAGTAAGTTATCTAATTAAACTAAGCCCCCAAATCCTTCTGCTTTTCATACCCTTTGGTCTGAGTTCCCCGAAGGGAGATAACGGAGGGCAAAAGATACACCGAAAGACTTGAGTTGTATGATTATTCTTATACAATTAAAACAAATGCTTATGCTTGAAATAGATAAAACTTTGAGAAAGTAAAGCAAGCTAATAAGCAAGTACTACTCTAACTTCACAACAATCCCCAAAGGAGAAGGTGAGTGAACTTGAAAAGTAAAAGCTAAGCTAGATTAGATTGTTACGTTATGTTATGCTATGTTATGATTTACAATGAAATAAAAATCAGCAACTAAACACCTACAGAAAATAGACTTTTCAAGCCTCAAAACACTATAAAAAATGAGGAAGAAAGGTTAGAAATGGACCCTCTTTGAAGCGGGCACAAGAGGGGTGTTTTTTGATGATTTTTGGCAACACCTCCCCTCAATACCTGTTAAAACCTGTCAAAACCAGCAAGCAAAAGCTTGCTGGAATTTACAATAAACTCAGAAAAAACAATGTTATTAAAGTTAGTATAAAAATACAAATATTTACAGAAAATTTCAGATTTGAAAATGATCGAAAACAGAAAGTTTAGAGGGCTGAAAATGCAATTTCCAACCACCTAAATGATGTAAAAACAATATATTTAAGCTACTATACTAATATATAATGAGTCAAGGCCCTAAAACAAGGGTTTTATTCATTAACCAATGAATAAAACCAAGTTTTATTAGACCCATAACTCTATGAGCGAAAATGTAAACAGTAAAAGAAGTAGATTGACAAACACAAAGAGATTAAGAACTTGGCTTTGGAGGCCCTCCTTCAAGCCTTTGGATCTGCAAGAAATGGGTGAGCAAGACTACACAATGCAAGCAAGGAATTCGAGCAAAATAAATAGCTCTATAAAAACCTTTGTAAAGTTAAGTTAATCTACTCACAATGAAAAGCAAATAACCATTTACCATTCAATCCCTTTGCAAAGGGCATCTATGCTTAACAAAATGAAAGTAAATACTCACAAATGGAACATCAATACCTCAATGCTTGAAGAGGAAAGCCAACACACCATAAAAGAGATTTCCTCCAAAGAATTTCTTCTATTATAGGCCCAACTAGGGCAAGATTCAATACAAAGATGAGGCAAGAATGGCTTGAGCAAAATGCTAGAATAAAGAGAGAAGAGAAGAGAAGCAAAGATTTTGGCAGCATAACCATGCTACCAAGAACCTCTATGCTAAAATGAGAGGAGAAGCCTCTTATTTATAGCTAGAAACCTAAAGAGAAGGCCCTTGGATGATGGCCAAGTGTCACCCACACAAGAGGGGGCCTTTTGGAAGCTTCCAAGAGGGGGAGGGGCTCCATATTAAGATGGAAAAAACCCACATAAGGCAAAAAACGTCCCCTCTTTTAAATAATTCATTTTTACACTTTGAGTGGGCCCCATTTGGGTTTATTTCTCCTTAACCTTGATAAGAATGAACTTTAGGAAAAATTAGAGCCCCTAACTTTGACTTTTGGCCCAAAAATAAGAATTTTGCATTTTTCACTCTAGGCAATTAAATTAATTAATCCTAGTTTTCGCCTGAGTGGGACCAAAAGTGGGCTAAAATCCTAACCACTTGTCCAAATGACATGGGACTTGATCCTGTGGCTTAGGGGTTGATATGGCATTTCTTTTTTGCACTCATACCCCAATTACAAAATGCCAAGGACCAAGTGACAACCTTATTACATCAAAACTTTAATTAATTAACCCTTGACGGTGAGGTTAAAAAATTAAGAAAAGACTGACTAGACTCAACGAAATTCCACAAGACTCTAGGATATGTCTAGTATGATCATGAATAACACTTTGAACCCTTAGCCACCCCATGCACTAGATTACTAGAACGCCCATCATCACTTTGGAGGATTTTTTGAGTGAAAACCCAACCAATAAAAATCGTTAAAGAACAAAATTCATTAGAAGGGGAAAAACACTCGATGAGGGGACTTCCCTAATGATAAAGTCCATGACATTGCATTCATATCATATGATCCATACTTAGAACATAAAATTACAATAATTATCCCACGCAGGGGAGCGGATATTTCGAGTACAAAGGGGCAAATTGCCCTACAAGGTGAAAAATCACAAGGATTTTTCCATGGAACAACTGAACAAGAATGTACATGAGGTTGCCACCTCGTCGAAATAGGTGGGCAACAGGGTACTTTGACTTGGTCAACTGGTCAACCCAGTTGACCAAGTCAATCACGTTTCCGAAGGAAGTCACTCGAAAATACAACATGGTCCATATTTGTTCGAAACATGCCCAGGACCAATACTACAGTTTCAATTTTGAGAGTTTGGCCTCGGTTCTCCAAAAAAGTGATTATTATCACTTAATTGTTGGTCAGATGATCTATTTTTATTCCAGATGGCAGTATGATTGGTTCTCCTAGGGCGGAGCAGTGTTCCAAGGGGTATGAGTAGTCACTTATACCATTCTTCTGTCTCCAGATCATCCAGAGCAGTTAGTTTGCCCCAGTTTGCATCTTGGAGTGAGTTATGATGGATTTATCAGTTTCCAAAGATTGTACCAACAAAAAATGAACTAGAAAATCACTGAGAAAATCGGTTTGGCCTCCTGGGTCAAGGAAATGGCATGGAATTTTGGAAAATGATGTTTCTCAGCATCCCGGACGGTCCTCCAACAGTTTTCAGTCAGCAGATGTCCGGATTATTTATCTATGGCTCAGCCAGTGAGGAAATCCCACCAAGGGGCGCCCCCTCTACTTGGCTATTGATGTATTTCATTGTTATATCTTATATTATGAAATTGTAAAAGGGCCTAGGGTGAATCAAGCCCCTAGTAACACCCTCCTATGATATATCATGTCATATCTTATATTATGTTGTGACATTTCACTTTATGTCCTTGAGCAAAGTGCACCCCCTCTTTGGCTTAGTCACTTGATCCATGTATTGATTGATATTTTTTATCTCCACCGTTGATGATGTTATAATCTCAACCGTTGGAAAATAAAGTGAGTTAGGGTTTATGTCTCTCTCAAACTATTTAAGAGAGGTGACCCCCCATTGTAATTCATGAGCTATGACACCAGAATTGAAATAAAGAGATTTTGTTTGGGACTACACTCTTGTCTACTTGCTTGATGAATGAATGAGTTGATGACTGGCACTGCTTTTCTTCTGCACTAAGATATATCCGACATAGTTTTTTATATCTTTCCTTGTACATGTTTACTTGTAGGTTGAAGGAGACGATTCTGAGAGAGGCGCATTAGTGGGGTGACTTGCCCTATTGCTAGATATCGGAAATTGGTTATCAGGGAGTTGAACTTCTTTAAGATTTCTTCTTCTTGTACTTCTTTTAGCTTACATTTCCCATTTATTTTCCATTATGATTGATCTTCCTTGGTCTGGCAGGCAAACAGGGGCGCTAGGGACACCAGCAAAAGCAGCACTTCATCAAAAGCTTGTCCGGAAATCTTATTGGATCTCAAGAAAGGCACTCTTCATCATCCAAGAGGTCATCAGCAATGATTCAGGTATGTCTCTCAGGTAAGTTCTCCAACTTTTGATTTTCATGCATTGCCCATCAATAATTTTCAAAAACCCTCGTTTAGCATTAGGAAAAATAACCGGACCAATTTGCACTGGGAATCTGCAAATTCGACAATCTGGATTTTGTGTGGCATATTGAAAAAACCCCTCTCCCTCAAAAACATCTAGATTGGAATCCTCTGCCCCCCTCCAAGCACTGGTCTCTGTCTGGGAGAAAACGCCCCCCTTCAACAAGTCATCCATTTTCCCACTGTTTTTTGTCCAGTTTCTTCTAGGTATTTTTCATTATCAAAGCTTTCCTCCCAGCTAGTGTGCAGGAAGCCATAATTGTCAATATCAGCTTCATCCTGGGGATTTCTCAATTATCCGCTTAAATCCCCCCAAGGTCCAAGTTTGATCTTTTGAACCAACACACTAAAATCCTAGATCTGACTTCAATCTTTGCAAACCACCTATTTTAATCATCTGAGTGACGTTTCCAATCTCAAATAACCACCCCATTCAGGTGTCCTTAATTTGTGGCTCTTCCTTAAATCTAGGGTTTCATGCACTCACCTTACAAAATCTCCGACAGGAGTCTGATCTGGTGATTTGTCTTTGGTCTTTCCTTTCAAGATTGATCTGGTGATTTGTCTTGGGTCTTTCCTTTCAGGATTGATCTGGGTCTCCCCCTTTGTCACTTGGGCTTCTCTAGTGGCATAAAGCAAAGGAATCCTTAACTGGCGTGACAACCATCCATCTTTTGGGGGTTAGGGTTTCTGTAGGTCACAGCTTTGGTTGCATGTACCCTCTGCCACCATGTATAGGATTTATTCACAGGGGCAACTACAAGATCTATGATAACAGTTCCAAGTGGTTGTTTCACCTTTTGGGAGGATGAAACAGTTAGTCATTGAAAACTTTTTTAAATGGAACAAAAGTTGGTAGGATTTTTTCCCAAAGCTTAATAGAAAATTATTCAAAGATGTTTTTTGGACATGCATGGGAGCACTCTCTTGAATGTGTTGCGTAAAATTGTGAAGCTTCAATGATTGTGAACGTTGCTAGAGACTTAGATCTTCTTTCTATGTTTGCGTCGGAGACCAAAGACAGATGCTACCACCGCATTGGAAGGTGAAAATCCTAAGCAGTTGCTAGCATTTTCCCTTTGTAAGCATGTATACACAAGCATCATTTTTTGCATGTAATCTAGTTTGATTGTGTAATCTTAATCTTTTGTGTGCAAAGCGCATCTCCCTCAATTAGGAGGAAGTAAACCTAGTAACCTTAACTCGAGTAAGCAGGGTTGGCTCAATCATGCGATCTTTCCCCCTTAGTCACATGTGACACAGGGCCCTCTTGAGTTCTCTTTTTGACTCCATTCTCCCCTTTGATGTCCTGGCACTAGTATCTTCTCGAGGACTGATCCTTCCCTTCTTCCTATCACCTATTCAAATTACATCTATCCTACAACCGTTTCTCTAAGGAAGCCTCTTCATTTCACCTTGCCCTCCATTGCATCCTGCCTTAGTGATCTTAACCTTAGGGAAGCCCCCCTCGAGTTGGAGAAGAGCCAACCTGAAGCAAGGAAGAGAGGAGTGTGGTGACAGTGGCTGCTCTTTTCGCAGTTTCCATCAGGCTGGTGTGCCTACTTTTGGGCTTTGACACACGCACATCGGTCAGGAGCGACAACAATTTTGGTGTCGTTGTTAGGGACAAAGTCCAGTTCCCGTAGATTTGAAGACTATGCTTCATTGACATTTGTGGGAGATCATATTGCAAATCCTAATTCTCACATGGCGACTCCACGAAAGGACGAAGCCCTTTTCCTTTTGCAAATTTGAAGAGTTTATTGGGTGTAGAGGCGAGCACACTCATAAATCAAAAGGATTTCAAGCTCACCTTGGCGACTCCACAGTTCGGTTTGAGGAATGACTATATGCATATTCCAAATTCAGTACTTCATTATTTGAGAATATGGATGATAAAAAGGAGAAACTTTGAGCTCTTTTGCACGAAGCCTTCACCCCAGTAGATTTTTCAAATGTCCATGGATTTGCTAATGGTTGATACAAAAGGTTGCATAATGTTGTTCCAGAATTCTTTGGAAATGATAAGAACTCAGCAATCCATCATATTGTTTCTTTCTGCAAGTTGATGGTAGATTTCAAGGTTTACCATGATGATGATCTCATGATCGTATTCGCTTTAACCTTGGAGGGGGATGCACAAAATTGGTTCTATGGCCTTTGGGACAAAGGCATAGACTCAATGGCAAAGTTTTTTCGAGAAGTTTCTCCTTCGCTAGCATGAAGAAACAGTTGATGAAATTGAGCGGATTGCCAAAGAGTATGATGCCCTCCTCCCCAGGACACAACCTGAATCTAAAGAGGAGATCCATGAAGAACACTTTGAAATTCAAAGCAAGCATTTTAAAGAACAGATCATTGAAGATCTGATTGAGGAGGCATTACAAGGGCCCTTGGTTGAAGATATTGTTGAAGAGCTTCCTGATATTGACATTGAAGATGTGAAGCTACCTCAGGTACATTTCATTAAAAGTAATAACACTTGCATTGCAGGTTTGCCTCATGAAAGTTTTTTGGATGACAAAATTCAGTTTGATGAGGGGCAGCCCATTCCTTATTTAAGCCCTCTTCAGCATTATGTTGATAAAGCATGTACTCTAACATGCTATATGGTTGAAAAATTGAGAGATGAATTACGCTTGCAGCATGAAGTTTCATGTGACAACAACATTTTGATGGCATTTCCATATCACATTTACAGCATATTTGATGAGACCTTGTTTTGGTTAATGACCAGACACAAGGGAAGAGGTTTCATCTTTGATGAAGAGCTGAGATGGCTCCACTGGTTGTATCATTTCACTTTAAGTTTTCTTGTCACTTGATAGAGTAGGTAGATAGGAAGAATAAAGCTCTTGAATGAGCATTTAAAGTTTTTATCATGCTTTCCTCTATTTTGTAATAATTGTGTGGGATGTGAATTGAGCCATCCCCATCACATTTGGTATCTTGTTTCTCAAGTTGTTCTACAATAAGAGAAACTGAGATTCTCATGTACTCTCGAAGAGAAAACACACCCCCATATGGAGCCAGATATTACCCCCCATGTTGACATGGGTGTCCATAGAGCCAAATTTAAGTTCCCGTGAAGTAATTTCATCAATCTTTCTAAACCTTATGCAGGGGGGGGGACTCAGCTGTTGGTGATTCCATGTGAAGTTGGTAGCTTTATCCACTTTGTATTGTAAATACAGTGGGTGGACTTATTTGAGCATTGTCAAAAGCCGATCCACATGTGTAAAATCCATATGGAGGAGCATTTCTCATAAATGAAGACCGCCAAGATTGTGGATGAGTTGCAGCTTGTTGAAATCTAGCTCCAACAGGGTTCAGTCTGCCCTCTTTACTCTGCCCATGAAAAAAGCCATAACTTTGAAATAATTCTCAAAACCTTTGACGTGTGTGCTATTGGGAAGCCACAATTACACCTTATCGGAAATCACGAACGCAGGCGACTTGTTTGAGAATATAAACATGCAGAATTTGACATTTCAAATATTGTAAGGAACCCTTCCATACACAGCCAGTATTTGACATTGCATGGAGTTGAAGAGAAAATATCAAGAAAGAAAGTGAAGGGTATCTGAGGTAACATGCAGAAAAGGGGCCTATGGTGGTAGTTTCCCCTTTTCTAGAGTTCCAAGTCATTGCCAAGCCGATGAGTTGGCAAAACGCATTAATCCCTCTCAAGAGAATGGATTGATCTAGTATGGTTGGGCAGACTGATCACCTGGAGGAATAAGCTGGCCACAAGACATCTGGAAGTAGCATAATCATTTATGGACCAAGCAATTCAAATTCATTGCTCAACAAATAAGGAGAGGGATTCAGAATTTATGTTCAACAAATAAAATAAAAGACAGATTGTTCAGCAGATGAGCACATAACAGAAATTGTGGAACTCTTCCTCTTGTCACCTTAAATCCAGATTGGGGATGGAAGCTTTCAAAAATAAGTTTACAATTGGGAAGTGAGCATCTCTTATTATGGTCGTCTTTGTTACAAATCAAGTCAGCGCTAATCCCAATGAATTAGCTACAAATTGCCTTGTCCATCAAAAAACAAAAGTACACGTATTGATTTATTGCATGCCTATTGATTGTGGCAAAAAGTTGTGTTTAAATCTAAACAAACCTTTTCATTCAATAAAATAAAATTCAAGTATGAGTTGTTCTAACAATAAGGGATTCCGAGGATGAAATGAGGACTTACACTTGGGCTAGAACAAGCTCAAGGGATCCCTTCACTTGAAAATCTGGAAAGATGTCTTGGAGTGAGAAGTGTTCCCAAACAAGGATAGTAAATTATTGGTTAATTCAAACCTGAAATAAACATATTAGACTATTATTATAGGGACTTCAGATCATACATTTGCATGAGGAATTTTTCTCAATGGATCACTTCCTTCTTTTTGGTGCTCCCTTCCTCTCAGGACACCAAGAGGCCAATAGAGGACGGCACTGCTTCGGACTTCAGATCAGTTAGGACACGGAGGACCCTCTTTTCATCCCGACACTAGCAGCCCCATCCCAACAGCCAAACAACTTCATCCAGATCACAGCAATAAGCTCTCCACTCGATACAGCAGCATACTACCCATTGTACCATTGTAGCTCCTCTTCCAATTCTTCCTCCAGCCAAAGTACTCTTTTAAGATTCCTTCATTCAGCTTCCAATGTTAGGAGAGATACTTCCAATTCTTCTAACACACCATGACATATTCACTATTTTTGTATCTTGGGTTTCTGTTCTACTCCTCTTGTGCATTTCTCCTCTATATTGGCTCTCTTTGTACATCTCTCTTCTAGGTCGGCTCTCTATCTTTGGGGTTAGCTCCTTTTCGTTTTTAGGTTAGAATCTTGCTTTTTATAGGAGCCGTGTTAGCGCTCCCACTTTGTATCAACATCATGGTTACACATAGTCCCATTGACCTACATTTGTGGTCATTTGTTGAACATTAATCAAATTATCTTATCTTATCTTACACAAGAACTCTATAAATAGCTTTTATTTTCCTATGTAAATAATAATTCCATTACATTTTGGGTTGAATAGACAACATGGTATTTGTTGTTTTGCTACTAAACATGGTCCATTGAAACCACTGAACATAATGGATAACTTTATAACCGCCATCTGTTGGGATTTGAGATAGAAGACAAACAACAATTCAAAGTCAAAAAACGGGTCTTCAAATAAAAAACAGAGAGATATGGTGGGAAAATAGATGCCATCCAATTTGCACTTTGAAAATTAAAAACTTGTTCATAAAGCAAATATATAGATGGTAAGAGCACTGGCCTTCTTGAAGATTTTGAGTCAAGTCACTATCATATGGTACATAAAGATATGGGAAAGCCTGCATAAGTACAAAAGAAAACAATTATTAAAACTAAAATTTAAAAGCACTCATCTGAAGCACGTTAAAATTTAAATTAACATTGAAAACCTAGAATTTTGTCAACCATCACGACAACAAAATTAGACAGCTAGATAAACAGAAAATACATAATAAGTGTTGATAAACATGTGGGACTTTATGCGTTGAAGTTTACCTAAAATACATAATAATCCTCATCTAGGACTATAGTGCTTTTCAATTCCTCCCTGCTTAGGAGGAAACTGTCCCAGTTTCTGTTGTAAATATCAAAAGTATTGTTTAAATGTAGTTGAAGGAAATCATTTGTTTTGTGTAGATAAGCTCCCCTTCTGGCCAATCAAGCAAAGTATTAACCTGCATGTTTTTGGAAAGCAATATCGAAAGTATTGCTTGTTATGCTAAAGATGAATAACAAGCAATATAACAAAGAATATGATAGAAAGGCTATTTCATTAATTCCAAAACTCTGAAGGGGTATGTAACACCATAGAATAATCCTTTCATTGCCTCTAATGGGCCCTTAGGTTCTTATTACATCACTAAGGGGGATGCCACCATTCGAACCCCCTTCGGAAAGTGTTTCCCTCAATGAGTACACTTATGAGGGACATCTATAAGCCAGGTTCTCATGTATGGGTACTATTGTCAATGCTTATAAATTTATAATGAAGTAGGCCAAGAAGTTCATCCATAAGCTAGGTCCCCATATAAATCTGAAGTCAAAAGTTAGAATTTGTATTATCTGATGTCACAAGTTAGATTCAACTCATTAACATTTATTTCCAACTAGACATCCTTCAATGCTCTTCTATCTTGAAAATTTAAACTTGTACCTTATGAAGGCACAAGTTCATCATAATTGCAATCCAAGTTGGTGGTGAGAGTTAATGCATGAAAGGGTAGTTGGGGAAGAAATGAACAATGGACTTGCAAAGCCAAAAAATATACGAAAAAGAAAATATGGTAGACCATTAAAAACCATTATTTTTAGGTTATAGTCTAATGATTGGTTCTGTAATTGCAGTGATCACAATACAGGGTGGTTTACTAGGTATTAACTTTTAAGTCGTTTCCTTGATATGGATTTGTGACATCCACAATATTTTGATGGGAAGTGTGTCTCAAGTTCTCAACCTTTTTGTTGTCTAATAATATCAGAAAATGGCAATGGAGTGGCTACTTCTATCAAATCTACTTCAACCTCTGTTGCTGGGAGTCATCAACGTTTTCATTATCATAGAAGCGTACTGTTATTGGGTTTGACCTAAGGACAACATAGTACAATAGAGTAAGAATTGTTATTTTAATGCTGGAAAATTTGAACTGAGATTTGCCTTTCATCTGGAATTATGGCATGGGGTGAGAAGAATCCATGTAGGAGTAAGTAATAATTATAACTAGTTAAATATCTATTGCACTTTTTTATAACATATAGCTGATGCCATGATGGGTGTGGCAATGACAAACAATGGGCCTCTAAACCATAAGCTTGTATTTACAGTTGTTTCTCTGCATCTTTTTTGGTTACCTAGATTACATTTTATTTTCGTTCAAGTCATTTTCCATATTTACCTCATTGTTTTTAAATGTAATTTTCTTTCAAAAGGTATGCCACTATCTGTGATAGTTATAGATTTCAATTCTTTTATATATTCTTGTTTCCCCTTCTCAAAACATCTAAATTTTTTGTTACCTCCCAAACCTGCACTTCAAGTTGTAAAGCATTAAAACACAAGTGCAATTTTAGAGGAATTAAGAAGGGTTTTACATTGTCGCAAAAACAATGCCCTCTATTGTTTTAGTGTAATGTCCTCTTCCTTTTAGGCCTTGAGGCCCATACCGCTAACCTATGTGATTCCTGTGGGTTCGAGCGGTTACTGATAGCTAGGGAATCAGATCAGGACTGATGCCATCTATAGAAGATCTAGGGCATCCTCACTTGGCCAACAAGGGCCACTTGGGCCAAAGGCCACCTTCATACATGACCATGCTCCATGCATGACCATGCTCTTTTTAGGTCTCCATCCGCATGCATGCAAGTCAACGGCAAATTAGAAGATAAAGTGACCTAATTAGGTCAAAGATTAGGTTTTGCACAGTTGAACTTTATAAATAGAGGGTAAAGCAAGGGGAGACCTCACTTATGATGATTGATTATTTTGGGAGCACTTGGATAGCAGCACAGCGTGCAGCACAGCAGTTGGGGTTGGAGACGGAGTCTTCAGCTAACAGGATTTCGGCAGTGAAACATCTGTCCTAGTCTTATTCCGGGTAAGCCATACTGGTTCACCACTTGTTCTTCATTTCATTCATCAGTTATATAGCACAGGGTATAGATTGTGGCAGGGGCACGGTGCAGTCGTAAGAGGGGGTTTTCAACCAGAAAGCCCTAATCAGCTATTGGGCCTTCAGATCTCAGTTTCCTTCCGAAACTCAGGCATCATTCTCACCAGCAGCTTCATACTCCGGTACCCAGTGATTATCAGCTCCATCTGAGCTCATCCGAAGCCGTTATCAGCATTTTTGGACTCCCAGGGGCGTGAGCAGCTGCCTCACTGAACCTAGACGCTATCCTGCTTAGAGGTGTCAGAACTTCAGCATTTTGCAGTCAATCTCTCCGGCACAGCAAGGCTATTAGCCCTGCAAATCGGCGGATCCATCGGACACCTCCTTCCTTGAGGGCGTCACCTATTTATCTGATTGGGCGTCTTATTGCTGGAGCATTCACCGGAGACAGGAGAGATCAGTTCTTCTCCGATCCAGTTCTCAGTACTTGCAGACTTCATCTGTAGCAGTCCAGCCAGTTATCAGTGGTAAGTGTGCATTCTATCTCACAAACCCTAACCCTAATTTTTCCTATAAAATAGGGATTTTTGCTTGGCAGTTTGTAAGCCCAGTTGTATCCGCATAATTGTTTAGAAATAGAAAATATCGGGATTTGGGATATTATAGTGGTATCAGAGCTATTTTCTTGGCCAGCTGTGGGCTTAAGAGATGAAAAGTAGATGAATACAGAAGGAGATCCTTTTGTAACTTATAGGAGGAGGAAGAGTAGATACACAGAAGAATTTGAGGATATCCAGCTAGAGGATACCAATTCAGACATGGAACAGACAAGAATTCATTCGGATAGGGGAAAAGGAACGGGAGATGAGGAGGATCGGATGGACTTTCGCAACTTGGTCTCTGCATTGCAAGACTTAGCGAAAGGACAAAAAGAAGTCCTCAATGCAATCAGTAGACTGTCAGCGAAACCGAAACCAGGTATCAGCAGTGCCCCCCCCTCACCGGTAGAACGGGGATCTTCCAGCGGCAGTGGAAAGATGGCATACACCAACATCCAGAACACTCCCCACATATACAGCAGACCTACTATCAAGCCTACCATGCCTCACTTCTTGGCAGATACAGTAGGGGGCCCGGTCATGCAGGTAGAGCCCAGCGAGCCTTTTGGGGCTTATTTGCAGGAGTACAGGGACTTAGGGGATGAGTTTCATGCTGCTATGTCTTTCTCAGACTTCTGCAACATGAAGAGCAGGAACAGGCCCAGGAATTTCAACAAGGGTTTCAATCACAACTATGAGCTGCAGAAGACCTTGGGCAGGTTAACTATCCCAAACTTTGATGGGACTCGCGGAGTATCAGCGAGAACATGGGTTCAAAAGTTGGATACCTATTTCCAGCTCAACCCCATGACAGAGACAGACGCCATTAAGTTGGCTACACTTCACCTGGACGGAGAAGCTCACGAATGGTGGTACCACGGACTGGTGACATTGGGTCACAACACCATACATTCTTACGGTGAGTTCACTCAGAAACTCATGGAGAGGTTCGACAGGAAAGATCCAGAGATCCATTTCAGGGAGTTGGCTCAACTCAAGTAGACTGGTAGCACCGAATCATTTATTTCAGAGTTTCAGAGGCTAGCCGTTATGGTAACAGATGTGTCAGAGAGCAGACTGACTATGTTATTCACTAAGGCCCTCATAGAGCCACTATGGGGATGGGTGAAAGCCTACAAACCCCTCACTCTGCAGTATGCTATTAGTAGGGCAAGGGATCTCCAGGATTCAGTTCCCAAGAACAAATTCCCTATGAAAACCAATTTTCCTGTTAGGGACAAGGACAGGAAACCTTTCCAGCAGGATGTGCCCAAGAAAACCTGGTTAGATGAGGACACCAGGAAAGATTTGAGAAGGAAGAAGTTGTGCTTCACCTGCCAGGAACCATGGGTACCAGGACACAGGTGCGCAGGGAAGGCAAAGGCACACTACATTGAGGTGTATTCAGACAGTGACGAGGACGACGATGAACAGGAGGCCACAGAAGAGGAATCACACTAGGGTGATACACCAGAGGGAGTCATTGCTACATTGTTTGGAGTACCGAGGTTCCATACTCTCAGGGTCAGGGGAGTAGTGCAGGGTCACAGAGTAGGAGTTCTGATTGATGGGGGAGCCACCCACAATTTCATTGACTCCGCTTGGGTAGCCAAACGAGGTATTCAGACCGAGAAGTTCGAGGGATTCACTGTAGCAGTAGCCGGGAACTCCAGCATGGAGTGCAACTACTGGATCCCAAAACTAAATGTTGCCTTGGGTAACTATCAGATGACAGACTCTTTCTATGTAGTGGATGTAGCAGATACTCATGTGGTATTGGGCTTTCAGTGGCTTTACTCTATAGGAAAATACACTACAGATTACAGGGCAATGGAAATGGAGTTTCAGGGGCCAGATGGCAAACGGGTAGTTTTGAGGGGCATGAACACTTATCCCCCAAAACCGGTCTCGTCACAGAGAATGGAGGCAGTGCTTCGACAGGATGATATAGAATGGGCTGCAGAATGTTTTGTCACCTTCAGGAAACCCCCAGAGACCAGCTCACAACACCCCAGTGACATTCAAGCCTTGCTACAGAAACACGAAAAGGTTTTTCGGGACCTTCCATCAAGCAGACCACCAGACCGGGGCTTTGAACACATCATCGAGCTAGAGGAGGGAACACAAGCCGTCATCACCACTCCTTACAGGAATCCTAAGAGGTACAAAGATGAGATTGAAAAAACCATCAAAGAATTACTGAAGCTTGGTTATATACGACCCAGTTCTAGCCCCTTTGCATCTTCAGTAGTTCTGGTTAAGAAGAAGGATGGCACTCTGCGTATGTGCATCGACTACCGAGCGCTTAACAAAAAGACCATCAAGAACAGGTATCCCATTCCCAGGATTGACGAACTCATGGATGAACTTCGGGGAGCTCAATACTTCTCCAAGATCGATCTTCGCTCGGGATACCATCAGATCAGGGTAAGGGACCAGGACATCCCCAAAACAGCTTTTCGCTGTCATTATGGTCACTATGAGTTTTTGGTCATGCCATTTGGGCTTACCAATGCTCCAGCTACTTTCCAGTCATGCATGAACCACACCTTCAGGGCACAACTACGTAAGTTTTTGCTTGTATTCTTTGATGACATCTTGGTTTACAGCAAAACATGGGAAGAGCACTTGAAACACCTGGACGAGACGTTGAGTATTTTAGAAGAACAGTCGCTTTACGCGAAAATGTCCAAGTGTGAGTTTGGCATGAAGGAAATGTTGTACTTAGGACATGTGATCAATGCAGAAGGAGTACAGGTGGACATGGAGAAAATCCGAGCTATCAGAGATTGGCCCGCGCCAAAAACCGTGACAGAGTTGCGAGGGTTCCTAGGTCTGTGCACTTATTACCGACGGTACGTTAAGGGATTCTCCCAGTTCGCAGCACCCCTCACAGATCTCACCAAGAAGGGGGCATTCACTTGGACAGACTCAGCGCAGAAAACTTTCGAGGAGATGAAGGTTATCATGAGTTCTTGCCCAGTTTTAGCATTGCCAGACTTCTCACAACCCTTTACAGTAGAATGTGATGCCTCAGGAGAAGGGTTAGGAGCAGTATTGATGTAGAATCATCACCCTATTGCATTTGAGAGCCGTAAACTGAAGAACTACGAGCGCCATTACTCCATATATGACAAAGAGATGCTAGCTATCTTGCATGCTCTCACAAAATTCAGACAGTACCTGGTGGGCAGTAAGTTCAAAATCAAAACAGATCATGACAGCCTCAAGTATTTCTTGGAACAGAAGGAACTAAATGAGCGACAACAGAAATGGGTCAGCAAGGTACAAGCCTATGATTTCGAGATCGAGTATGTGAAAGGTAAGAATAATGTAGTCGCTGATGCATTATCCAGGCGACCATCCCCATTATCTCTCAGTAGTATATCCACGGATTGGAGGGCACTTCTCTTAGTGGAGTACTCCAAAAATAAATTCGCTTGTGAATTATTGGATGGGCAAATTCAGTATGACAGGTACAGGATTGTGGATGACATCATCTACTACAAGGACAGAATATACCTCGTTCTAGAATCCACATTGAGGAAGAAGATCATCCAGGCAGCCCACGATTCTCCTTTATCAGGGCATCAAGGGTTCTTAAAAACCTACAGGCAAATCAGAGAGAGGTTTTCATGGAAGGGTCTCAAGGGGGAGATTATGCAGCATATCCAGGAATGTAGCATCTGTCAGCAAAACAAGGTTGAGAACACACATCCAGCAGGGCTACTCCAGCCACTACCGATTCCAGAACAGAAGTGGGAGAGCATCTCCATGGACTTCATTACAGGCTTGCCCAAGGTCCAAGGGCAAGATTGTTTATATGTAGTAGTTGACAGACTGACCAAGTTTGCACATTTCTTCTCGATACCATTAGACTACTCGGCAGCTCAGGTGGCGGAGTTATTTTTCAGGGAGGTTTTCAGGTTACACGGTTTGCCTAAGACCATTGTCAGTGATCGGGATAGCAGGTTCACAGGTGCCTTTTGGCAGGAATTGTTCAGATTAGTGGGGACCGAACTGGCTACTAGTACGAGTTATCACCCCCAGAGTGACGAGCAAACAGAAATAGTCAACAAGTGGATTGAAGGTTATCTCAGGAACTACGTAGCAGGGCAGCAGTGAACATGGATCAAATGGCTACACCTAGGAGAGTATTGCTACAACACTACTTATCACATGTCTATTAGGATGACTCCTTTTAAGGCATTATATGGTTATGAGGCCTTGGACTATGCGGATTTGGCATTTGGAGACAGTAGGGCTCCTAAGGCTAATGATTGGATACAAGACAGTCAGGACATCCTAAAAGTATTGAGAGAGAATTTACAGACAGCCCAGAATCAACAGAAGATGTATGCCGACAAACACAGGATTGAGCGGAGCTTTGAGGTAGGGGATTTAGTCTACTTAAGGCTCCAGCCTTACAGACAGTCGTCACTTAAAAAGAAAGGAGCAGAGAAATTAAAACCCCACTTCTATGGACCATACAAAATCATTCGGAAGGTGGGAGAGGTGGCATATGAGCTAGAGCTGCCCAGAGAAAGCAAAATCCACAATGTGTTCCATGTGTCCAGCCTGAAGAAGACCCTTGGGCAACACATTGCTCCATCTACCGAATTGCCCCCTTTAGATGATGAAGGACTGCTGATACTGATTCCTGAACGGATCATACAGACCAGAGAGAGGAAGCTCAGGAACAGAGTGATCAGAGAATATTTGGTTCAATGGAAAGAACTACAACCAGAGGATGCCACTTGGGAAGGTGAACAGGTATTGCAACACCCCAGTTTGAAGTTGCTTGAGGACAAGCAATCTCGAGCGGGGAGGACTGTAATGTCCTCTTCCTTTTAGGCCTTGAGGCCCATACCGCTAACCTATGTGATTCCTGTGGGTTCGAGCGGTTACTGATAGCTAGGGAATCAGATCAAGACTGATGCCATCTATAGAAGATCTAGGGCATCCTCACTTGGCCAAGAAGGGCCACCTGGGCCAAAGGCCACCTTCATACATGACCATGCTCCATGCATGACCATGCTCTTTTTAGGTCTCCATCCGCATGCATGCAAGTCAACGGCATATTAGAAGATAAAGTGACCTAATTAGGTCAAAGATTAGGTTTTGCACAATTGAACTTTATAAATAGAGGGTAAAGCAAGGGGAGACCTCACTTATGATGATTGATTATTTTGGGAGCACTTGGATAGCAGCACAGCGTGCAGCACAGCAGTTGGGGTTGGAGACGGAGTCTTCAGCTAACAGGATTTCGGCAGTGAAACATCTGTCCTAGTCTTATTCCGGGTAAGCCATACTGGTTCACCACTTGTTCTTCATTTCATTCATCAGTTATATAGCACAGGGTATAGATTGTCGCAGGGGCACGGTGCAGCCGTAAGAGGGGGTTTTCAGCCAGAAAGCCCTAATCAGCTATTGGGCCTTCAGATCTCAGTTTCCTTCCGAAACTCAAGCATCATTCTCACCAGCAGCTTCATACTCCGGTACCCAGTGATTATCAGCTCCATCTGAGCTCATCCGAAGCCGTTATCAGCATTTCTGGACTCCCAAGGGCATGAGCAGCTGCCTCACTGAACCTAGACGCTATCCTGCTTAGAGGTGTCAGAACTTCAGCATTTTGCAGTCAATCTCTCCGGCACAGCAAGGCTATCAGCCCTGCAAATCGGCGGATCCATCGGACACCTCCTTCCTTGAGGGCGTCACCTATTTATCTGATTGGGCGTCTTATTGCTGGAGCATTCACCGAAGACAGGAGAGATCAATTCTTCTCCGATCCAGTTCTCAGTACTTGCAGACTTCATCTGTAGCAGTCCAGCCAGTTATCAGTGGTAAGTGTGCATTCTATCTCACAAACCCTAACCCTAATTTTTCCTATAAAATAGGGATTTTTGCCTGGCAGTTTGTAAGCCCAGTTGTATCCGCATAATTGTTTAGAAATAGAAAATATCGGGATTTGGGATATTACATTTAGGTTAGATCTCTTTTGATGCAATGGAGGTTTCCCTACGAAAATGTATGAAAAAATTTAGAGAACAACTGGATGGCTGGACCAAGAGTAGTGCCTATCCAATATAGGGCATATGGAGTTAGAGGGTTATTTTCTATTAGTGATTAGGACAAAATAGAGCTGCAATAGCATGCCACAACCAACCCTAATTTCCTGTAAAAAATCAGAGCTGCAATGCCATGCTACAACCAGCCCTAATTTGATGTAACAAAATAGAGCCACGATAGCATGCTACAACGAGCCCTATGAGGGGTAGCAACTAAAGTGGAATCCTACTTAAAGTGCGAGAGGGAGGTAACACTCCTAGGATTTTAATTTCAGACTGTTATCACCTGAGATTGTCCCTTAAGAAATCGAACAGAAATTTCTTAAGGGGTCCCAAATGGACAGTTTAGGGAAGGTGCCTCTGTCACTGGCACATTCACTCTCGCTCCAGATCAGTGCTTTCCGATTCCATGGGGTTATCCCTATGGAATTTTATTGATAAGATATCTTCAAATACATGTTTTTGAACTTCAAACTGGCAAAACAAATTCATATCTGCAAATAAACTTTGCAGATGTGCAACTTTATGCCTTTAAATAGTAAATAAAATCCCCAAATGTACAAGTTTAAGCTCCTTTTTTATGTGACCATCCCCTTAACCCATGCGGCGGGTATATGCGTGTAGAAATATTTGAGTGAAATATTTATTGAAAGATTAATATCAAAATTTGAATCCTAACCCCAGTGAGAGTAGTCTGTTTTGAAAGAATTTTCGTGAGAGCCAAAGATTACAATAGCCAATGAAATAAAATCAGTTTCTTCTTCCATATTTAGACTTGTTCACAAGCTAACAGTCTGAAATATTTCACATTAAAACCTCTCTTAATGAAAGAATCTAATTGGATTTACAAAAATCACTATTCAAACTCATATCCCTGCACATTTCTCGAAGGTGCAATTTGTAGTAAAAGTGTGGAAGATTTGAATTTTGACTTGAAGACAACACTATATTCTAGCATAGTGACATCTTATGACATGAAGAATATGAGCGATAGAAGGATGGGAGTTACAACTCAAGAATGCTCTCAGTTCTTTCAAGAACAAACTTAATCATTTTTTGTTCATGTATAGTATCATATTATTTGTCATGGAGATCGGCAATGCTTTAGATTTCAGATCCTTATCAAATTTCAGGTAAGAGGGTAGCACTTTTAGAAAAAGCAGTCAATGCAAACTACCAGGAGTCAATTGTGAGCATCATTAGGCACTTCTATTGGTTTTTCAGTCAACAGATGGACCTTATGCTACAGGTTTTGTGAGTTATGCCCCAATTGGGTTGCAGATGAGGTTCTATTTGATTATGTGCATATAAATATCATAATTGTTCATTAAACATCAATTATTAAAACTATATGCAACAATAGTGTAAGCTTCGTAAAAATGACAGAACATAGCTGTGTGTGAATATGGTAGGCTTGTTATAAATAAGGGATTTCTTGTAGGATTGTTGTTTTATGTGCTTATTCTTGGTATGTATTGCAGGGAGCATCTACACATGGGGATGGAGGTGGTGCTGACTCTTGTGGTAATTGCTTATTTTTTCTATTGAGTTATCACAGGATTTGAGCTATCTATTTGGATGCCTTTAGGACCTAGGATTGTTAAGTCTTTTCAACATTTCATAGTTGTCTTGTCCTATGAACTGATTTTGACATCACTGCTTCTTATTTTTGGCACAGGTTGAGAGAGCTGGCATCGTTTTTGGCCGTAACCCTGATCTAGATATAAATTTCCATTTTGGTTTTGGATAAAGACTATTTCTAGATATGTTTCTCAATGAAAGAATCTCAAGTTTATACTTCACAAATTTTGAAAATCCTCAAGTTTTGGACACTCTCCTACCTGGGCTAGTTATAACAAGTGTAGAACTTAATTTACCAAACTTGTTATATGATTTTTCCTTTCAGCAAACTCATTTTTCATTTCAACGATGGAGTCAGAAAAAGGAACATTTGCTATTGGGCAGTTCATCAAGGGAAATTTCAATGTATATTAAGGCTTCTGGGCTTGGTATGAACTTTTTTGGTCCATTTCTTTACTCATTTGTTGAATATGAGTTGAAATCTAGAATGCTACTGATTGAAATTCTCATTTTAAACATTTTCATTCCTCAGGATTGAATCTACATTGTGATACTCGTTTGGTGCTTGTTTATCGGAATATTGGATCTCCATCCACTTGAATTAAATCTATAAAAATAAACTGTCAGCAAATTCTCTGTAGACTCCAAAAGCTTCTGTTGATGGGATACCAGCCAAAGGTGACAGAAGGTTCGTTTGCCACATATCAATTGTAACTAAAACGATTTTTCCAGTTTGTCATATCTTTCTTTTTGTGGAAAATGATTTTGCTTTACGTAGGCAACTTTGTGCTTGTCTGTATTTATTCAAGCATTTCCATTCCCTTTATGTATTCAATTTCTTCAATATCTGTTGTTTTTATTAGCATTTCTGATTTGGAATTTGTTTATTCTAATTACGAGATAACAAGAAAGCAGCAATCAACATATTTCTCAAGTCAGCAGGATATTTAGACCAGTGTGGAAGACATCGTCGATATATCGTGATGTCTGCAATATATCGCGATGTCCCAAGGAAAACGATATATTGCTGGGTAAAAATCGTGATTTTTGAAAATATCGCAATATTCTCCCGATTTTTTCATAAGCATTGCGAGTTGACACAAAAAATTGCCGAGCCCTCGGACAGTCTAGGATATAAGCCGGTTTTTTACTTTTTGTGGGTCATTTTACCTGCTTGTTGATGGGTTTGGAGAGCAAATGAGCTTTCTATCATTTTGCTTGGAGCCAAGGAGTAGATTCATTGTGTTTACATCAACCATCACCGAGTTATTGTGGATTGGGGATTGATTCCCATCATTAAGTTCTCAAGTTGCAGGTATGTTTATCATTGTGTAACCATTTGCTCATCTTTTTTTGTTTTTTTTGGTAAATTTTTTATAGGTTTAGTGTTCTTACTTCTTATTAATGTTCCCTATTCTTGCCAAATTTTAAAGAGGGATCTACTACCATTTATGCCAAATCTATGACTTTTGTTATTTGCAGCATGATTTTTTTTTTGGGGGGGGGGTGCAAATTTCAATGAATCTTACTATCTACTATCTCCATTGTTCAAGCTTGAATCTGAACTTCATTTTTTTTTGCCCTGGGTTGAATCATTGTTGTGTGAAAAATCAAAATGCCTAAAGCATTATTATATTTTTTGATGATATTTTGAGGCTCTAGAGTCAGTACACTCATTACCACTCAGGACATGATTTAGTATTGATACATGATATATCATTAGACATCTTATACATCATATATTTTTGTTTTCTTTTCATATTTATGAGGCAATGTGTTTATTTGATGTTGTTGCTTTAAATGTTTCAAAATTTGAAAAAAATGATTAATTTTCTATTTTTTTAAGTTTGCTGATATTTTCCGATATTTTCCGCGATGTTGCCGATAAGTTGTGTTCCAGACCCTCAGCGATATTTTCAATGAATCTTACTATCTACTATCTCCATTGTTCAAGCTTGAATCTGAACTTCATTTTTTTTTGCCCCAGGTTGAATCATTGTTGTGTGAAAAATCAAAATGCCTAAAGCATTATTATATTTTTTGATGATATTTTGAGGCTCTAGAGTCAGTACACTCATTACTACTCAGGACATGATTTAGTATTGATGCATGATATGTCATTAGACATCTTATACATCATATATTTTTGTTTTCTTTTCATATTTATGAGGCAATGTGTTTATTTGATGTTGTTGCTTTAAATGTTTCAAAATTTGAAAAAAATGATTAATTTTCTATTTTTTTAAGTTTGCTGATATTTTCCGATATTTTCCGCGATGTTGCCGATAAGTTGTGTTCCAGACCCTCAGTGATATTTTCCCCAACACGATGTCTTCTGTTACCAACTAGGCTGCACCTAGTTGGACTTTCAGTGAGCCGCCAATGATGAACAGGCTACTTGTTCATATTCAGAGTTCGGAAATCCTTTCAAGCCTTCACGGCCGTTTTATTTTTTGTAACACATGTTCATACCCCCTTGGGAAAATTGTAAAAAATGTCCTAGCATTTAATTTTTTATAAAAGGCTCGGCTTCCTGGACTTCAGCATCAAGCCGACTAGCCCAGATTGTTTTCCCCCTTCGTTATTATTGGTTGTTGAACAAACGACTAATAATTTCCGAGTTTTTCACTCACACCTCCAAAGCTGGGGTAGTCATCTTGTTGTTTCGGCCTAGGGAGGTTATTAGAGCCTTCGTGTCGATGTTTTTCACCATGCTAGGCATTCAAATTGAGTCATATGGACATGCACTAGATCCCCCTAGAGTTTCGTCAATTTCCACACAAAAAAAATATGTTTTTAAAGCCATTTTTTAATGGTTTAATTAAAAAACTTTAGATTGTAATAAAAATCAGATATGGAGTCTGTTTCTGACGCAAGGGCACTCATTTTCACACCCGGAGTATCCACTTTACTCTAGGGACCACTTTCTACATTAGTCAGGCAGCCAAAGCACCCCGTGAGGCATTATTGGGCTAAAAATGCATCAAAATAGCATTTTAATGCTAGAATTGGACATTTTGACACCAAAGTCAAGTTTTTAAAAAAAGTCAAAATCAATTAAAAAATTGATTTGAGTGACATGGCAAGGGTCCCATGTGACTAGCGATTCATACCTCCACTCATTTGAAGTCAAATTTTGGTTTTAAAATATGGTTTTGGAAGGTTGTATTAAGAGGGTGACGTGAAGGAATTCGTGAGCATGGGAATGGCCCCCACCTTATATCCACATCACAATAAAAATGCTTGTTTTATTTTAATAAATCCACTCAACATTGGTTTTATTACGAGCTAGTGATGGATTGGAGTCTGGTGACGTCAATTCACCATGGAAAGAGCTCGCACGTGAAGTTGTATTGCGCTAGCATGAAGGGTGTGGACCCCCTTTTCCACATCACATTAAAGCATGTGTTTTTAATACGGCTTGGTCATACCACGTTTTTATTTGGAGGGGCATAGTGTGGGTGAAGCATTTGCATGGCAAGGTGGGTGACGTCAAACCTTGGAGTGTTGCGCTAGCTTGAAGCTTGAGGTTGTGGACCCACTCCAATACAGCACACGTAAACTTTGGTTTACATTTAATAAAGTTTACTATACATCAAAGCGTTAAATCCCAAGTGAGCTTTGTGTTGGTTCTATCATAGTCGTACATTCGAGTGGGGAGTGAAGCATGCAAGTTGGGCATGTGAGGTGGCTTGATTGTTGGGGAGAGATTGCCTACCTCTTCATTTAAACTAATAACCACCCCATCGATTTTTTTGATTCGTTCAGTCCAACTCAGCTTCACTTAGTTGAACTTTTACTTCTTCTGCCAGTGTTGGTGGTGCCCCCTGGGCTTGTATTTGCTAGAAATAAAGCTTTGCTCTCCTCATTCAAACTAGTTGGAATGTACTGGGAAGAGCTTTGTTGAATGTAATCATTGTTTATCTAAGAAATAAAAGAGACTTTGGAGGTCTACTTGTGTGGTGCTTTGTGAGTGGATGTATTATCATTGTGCTTTGTTGAGATAATACTTGTCGGATCCATTTTGCTTCCAATTTCCAGATCTAGCTTGCTTGAAGGACTGGTATCAGTTTTGCAAGGTGAATGAAGTTGTTTGTTTACTACTTCATTGTATTCAATATGAATGTGTAGAGATGTGAAATTGAATATTTTCATTTGTTTATGGACATTTTCATATTTTTATCTCTAAGTGTATATGCTACTGGATTTGATCTTGTTTGTTGAGTTGTGTGAAGTGCAGGTCATCTTAGCGGGAGATAGAGAGGGTCTTGTTTGATCTTTCTCATTCTGGCATTTGTTTGTTTACAGATAAAGTCCCTCGGTGCCCCACAATCAAACCCTCAAGGATCATCTTGTTCTCTAAACTTCCCCTCTCCTTCTCAAATTTGTTTAAAAATTTATTTTTGTCTTTTATTCGAAAAGCGGTTGCAGATCTAGGGTTTTAAGTTCATTCTCATACATAGATCGTAATTACTTTTCATGATTAGATCTAGCTAAAGTTGAAAAAGAATAATTTTCTAGTATAGATCTACATTATCGAGTTCTTCTTGCTTCAAGTCATCTGCATTTACAAAATTTAAAGTCTTGATTTGTAAGATTGACTGCCAAGTTTAAGTTTCAGATCTAGCATCTAAGTGCTCTAATTTGTTTGTTTTCCTTACGAAACAAACAAGGACCCTGAAAAAATAGCTTTCTAGCTCATTTTTTCAGTTGCTTTTACTTAGTTCATTTCAGCTTTTTACTTAGAATTTTTTCGGCAGACTTTGGTAGTTTTCCCAAAGCACTCTTAAAGTGTTTTGGGGCATATTCTATTAATGTTTGTTGGTTGTTTTTTTGCAGGTTTAAGATAAAAGAGGAGGAAACTCTGGCGAATTTTCGCAAAATCAAGCAAAAAGAAGACCAAAGGAGCTCCCCCTTGCATAAAAATAATTTTTCCAATAAGTTGTAAGCCTTTGGATCCCAATTTGAGGACCAAAGTTCACTTTCTTCCACCTCATTGTGAAAGCAAAATAAAGTTTGAGTAGGCTCATTAGAGCCCGGTCCCCATCCCCCTTGGGGGGATTTGTGTCGGTGTCATTTTTTTTGTCTTCTTTATATGTTGTTAGAATAGTTGTTTTTCCTTAGCAATTTCATGCTTTATTTAAAGTTTTGCAAGAGGAATGTAAATACTTACCCATTGTGCTATACCGAAATACCATAAGGGAAAAGATTTGAGCAGTGTAGTAATTAAAAAAGCTTCAATTTTCTAATGCACTGCTAAGTTAAAATAAACCCCCTCGCTTTCCCAAGTACAGGTTCGTGGATAAGGGCTTGCCCGAGTACTGAATCTGGAAAGAGACTCCTGGGTTTTATCTTTTTTCTAAATCAGAAAACTTGTTCTAAACTTTTAAAATAAACCAAGACTCCTTCTCCGTATGCTCTACACCGCTGCAGCTTATCTGATCAGTTAACTGTATCAGAAAGGGATTACGAGTTATTAGATCTAATAAGAAAATCTACACAAGTGATTTTCTCGAGAACTCGGGAGGTTGCAAAGGGTAATCACTACAGAGTTAGGGGGCTACTCCAAGCAGGTTCTCCTCGCCCCGTTGGACACTTGATATTAACGCTTTAGCACTCAGTTCGAAGGGACTTGACTTGTTGGGCCAAACCCACAATTTACCCATTCCTTAATCAATTCATTTAATAATCTAAAATTTACCAACCGAGACATTGCAATACTTTCACTGAGACTACACTAGCAACCCACATTTGCAAGCACTCCTTTCATCCTGGCACTAGTCTTTTCTGTTCTTTTTGCATAAGTCAATCTCGCAATGTGTCATTGAATATTGTGTATCTAATTTGAGAGGTGCTGTTAAGGTTATTCTTGTTTGCAGTAATTGGTATTTTTTAAATTTCATCCATTCCATATTAAAACTCCTAGAACTAATTATTTCTCTCGCAAAGTAAAAACCCTAGATTTTACTTTTCATTAAAGTCCACCCCCCTTGGCTTCGTAGGAGTTGGCCTAGACGGAGGAGCTGAGTATCAGGTGACAGCACTTGACTCGAGCTTGCCCCCAAGGTCGCACCCAGTGGCTTGAAGATTTCTACCACGTTGCCCGAGGTGTGAATTAGGCGGCAACATTTTGGCGCCGTTGCCGAGGATAAATCTTTCTATTCTCGGAATACGACTTTTGAGTTTTCATTCTTGTTTTCGCTTTGTTTGATGAATACTATAGTTTAATCAACTTACTCAGATCATCTGGCGACTCCACTACCTTTAATTTTACCAAGGCGTTCTACAAGAAGAAACTCTAAAGACTTGCTTCAGTTCATTCCTGAGCTTGAAAAGGTTTACCATAGGAGGAAAAGCAAGCTAGCTTCTCGTAAGATCCTTGACGATCTTTCATCTGAGTCAATCTTAGATATTCACCTTTTATTTGTTGATACTTCTCAATCAAATAATTCACATAGTACCATGGGTACTTTATTTAAACCTCTGGATTATTCTGCCGTAATTGGGCAGCCTCATAACATCCCAGATAAAGCCATTGAGAAGGTTCCATCTTTTTATGGAAACGATGCTATAACTGCTAAGTCTCATTTGTTGGCTTTTTCACAGTGCTACAATAAATGGTGTCACAACGTCAACCATGAAGATGTAAAGATGAGGTTGTTTTCCTTTTCTCTTGAAGCTGATACCTTTGAATGGTTCACCTCCCTAGATGATGACGGTATCAAGACCTTCAAAGAATTTGAAACTGCATTCAATAAAAGATGGGGGGATAAGAAAGAGAAAAGGCACCTTTTGGCTGCCTTAACAAACACTAAAAAGAACGAAAACGAAACCATAGAAGAGTTCAATAAAAAGTTCAGAGATATGGTGGGTAGATGCCCAGCTGATATTAAACTGTCAGATACCTCAATTCTCATATATTACACAGAAGCATTCGAGGGAGAAATGAGGTACCAACTTAGAGACAAAGAACCTGACGACCTGAAGAAAGCCATGGAAATAGCCGAGAAGATTGACAGAAACATGCAATCTGCAGGAAAGTCTAACATTCCAGGATTTGTTAGAGGCACCACTTCATCTTCCAAAACTCAAGATACCAGAGGAAAAACAGTAGAGCCTGAAGGAAAGGATGAAGGCAAGGAATCAATGAAAGAAGTAGCTGACATGATGAAACAAATGATGATAAACTGTACTTCCCAGATGAATGCTATGCAAAGTAGGATAAACAACATGGAAAAAGCACAGATTTCTCAAAATCATAAAAACTTCCAGCCTAGACAAAACCAGGAGTGGAAAAAGAAGTATCCTCCTTATGAGAAGAGACCTCCAAATCAACTTGAAACAAACAACATGGTGATTGATGAGGTTCCTCCCTATTTTCGGCCTTGTGATGAACTTCATGAAGAATCTACTTGTCCAAAATTCTGCTACATTATGGAACAAGAACAAATGGAAATGAATAACTTTGTAGGACATCCTAGAGGTCATGACTACATAAACAATGTAGGGCAAGTTCATCATATTTCAAAAGAAAAATGGAAGCAAGCCAAGGACTACAGTCAGGAAAAGGACAATGCTACTAAGATTTTTGGTGAAAAGCCTTCACCTGAACAGATTATGGAGAAGTACAAAGGGGTGGTTTATCAGAGGAAGAAAAACATGATCCCAACCAAGTCAAGTCAACATATGCCAAAGGTTAAAACTCCTCCCCCTCTAGATCTAAACATTGATTTAGGTAATTGATTGTCAAGTGCTAAGATTTCTGTCCCTGTGATTGAGATCCTCAAAATTTCAAGTCAAAGAGATATTTTCATGAAAACCTTAGCAGAACCTAAGGAAAATATAGTTGAAAAATCTAAGGAAACAACTACTGAGAAGCCTAAAGAGAAACTGGTCAACTCAAAAGAAAATGAGAAGGATAAACCTAAAGAAGATTTGTCCAAGAAACTGAGTAACTTTAATGAAGATGTCCCCATCATCTTGCATAGTAGGGATCCTAATAAAGAAGATCGTCCTGCCTTCTACATTTCTTTGATTGCAAAGAACAAATTGTTGCACAATTGCATGCTTGATTCAGGTGCGTCATCAAACATCATGACTAGAAAAGTCATGGAACAAATGGGCTTAACTATCTCAAGGCCTTACCAAAATATATGCGCCATGGATTCAAGGGAAATCAATGTTGTGGGTATAATTCTAAATTTTCCAGTCAAACTAGCAGCATACCCTGACATAGGTGTAACCATGGACATAGTGGTCATAGATGTTCCTGACAAATGGGGAATATTGTTGTCAAGAAAATGGGCTGCCTCTCTAAGAGGATCTATTCAAATGGACTGGACTTATGCCATGATTCTTGCTTCTGAAGATGCTCATGTCAAATTATATAGAGAAAAGGAAAGAAAGTATAATGTTGAAGATCCAGATGAGCCAGATAATGAGTATATTTGTGAGACAGACAATCTTGGGAACCATGCAATCTATGCTAATTATCTTGTACCCATTAGAGAAAAAGCTAATGACGAGGAATTTGATCAGCTATGGAAAATGAGTTTTGATGGAGCTTACTCCAAGGCTGGGAAAGGGGTAGGCATTGTTATAACTTCACCATCAAATAAAAAATTCAATTTTGCATACAGACTTGAGTTTGATGCATCTAATAATGTAGCAGAGTATGAAGCACTATTGCTTGGACTTGAAATTGCTAAAGATATTGGAATTCATGTGCTCAGTATTAAAGGTGATTCAGATCTGATTATTTCTCAAGTCAAAGGAACATTTGCATGTAAAAGTGAAAGACTTAAGAAATATAGGAATGTTGTGTGGCACACTTGGAATTATTTTCGGGCATTGAACATTGTGGCCATCCCACGTTCTGAAAACCATGAAGCAGATAAACTTGCTGTGGCAGCATCAACTTTGGAATTTTCTGAAGAATTGGTCAAAGGAGATGGAAAATTTGAAATAAACTTCAGCCCTGTTGCCGCCTAATTCACACTTTAAGGAACAGGAAAGTCACAACCTGCTATGTGTGTCCTTGGGGGCAAGCGAGAGCTGGGGACCACTGTCACCACAGTCCACAACTCCTCCGTTTAGGCAAGATCCCAATAGAGCCAAGGGGGGTAGTCCCTACGGAATACTAAGTTCCAGATTTATTAATTTGATTGCAAATTAAAAGGATCTTATTAAGGTGTGAGGCTAAGACTTTATATTATGTAAGGAATGACAAGCATCATGCAAATGCAAAGATTTCCTTTTAATGACAAGCAAACCTTGAGATAAATGAAGACTAGTGCCTATTAACAAATGGAGTCTAAGGATAAATTACAACTTTACAAATTTACAAATGAAATTGAAATCTAAGTTAATTAACCCACAGTTTAGGTGTTATCCCAATCAAACCAGGTTACAATATGGACAAATGAATACTATGATCAATATAAACAATAATGAATGAGCAGTTAAGCAGTATAAACAATATCCACAGCTATATCAGATTGAATAAATGGAACAATTATTAAGCTTTTACCCAAAAAAAGGTTGGAACGAAATGAATCAATTGTGTTACACAAGATCTACAGATTACTAAAAGAATGTGATTATTTAATCAAATGAATTAAAGATGCCACCACAAGAGTTTGCTAAACTGAAAGGAAATACTTGTAGCTGAAAAAGTGAAAAGCTTGCAATGAAATAAAATGTGAAAGTGCTTGCAGTAAAAACCTTGAACAGCAAGGCAAAGGTAAATAGCAATGACCTGTGTTTGTAGGACGCTTTGCAATGTCTCTTGGTTCGTTTTAATAAATTTTATTAAAGTTTTTCTTCTTGAAATTTAGTTTTAGAACCGGTGGTGTGACTACCCCAATCCAGTATTTCTCAAGTCAAAGAGGGAATGCTGATGCGCTCAACAAAGTGGGAGCAAAGCCCACCCGTAGCTCCCAGGTCAAACCCCAATGCCCCAGTGCTCAACAAGGAGGACGTAAAACGCCTAGAGACCCCCCACGGTCTACTACCCCTTCTAGCTTCCTGAGGTCACAGTTTTTAATTAACAGGAAAAATGGCTAGATGGATGTCTATTAAACTAAGACTTCTCTATCCCCTGTCGTATCTCGCGAGTACCCCGAAGGGTGATAACCGAGTAGAGGAACAAGAAATAGTGAAGTTGTTGTTGGTTAATTTTAGGGGGTAAATTTTAGTCTTGGTGATTAGCATGCAAGGTAAATTTTAAACTGTCAACAAGATCAACCAAGCGGTATCCCTTATGGGAGGTGCTGGTACTTGATCTTGGACTGAAAAATAAAATGTGTTTGATTTGTAGCAGGAAAAAGAATGTTGTTTTAATTAACTAAGCCCCCACTTCTCCTGCTTTTCATATCCAACTTGAAGTCCCTAAAGGGAGATGACAAGTGGATAGAGGATACACGGGATGGGTGGGTTGTATGGTTACCCCTTTAACAGAAAAATAAAAATTACTGAAACTTGAAGGAAACTGTAACTAGCTGAAGCAATGTCTAACCGCACAGCAATCTCTGTGACAGAGATGGTGGTCTGTCACAGAGATAGTGGGTAAACAGAAAATAAAACTAGTTATCCTAACCTCACAACAATCTCTGTCACAGAGATGGTGGTCTGTAACAGAGATAGGTGGGTGAACAGAAATTAACTTGCATAAACACAAATTTAAGCAACTAATTTCTACTTCCTACTCTACTTCCTAATCTATTTACATATAGATTACAAGTGCTTTATAAACTTTTGCAGAATACCCCAAGAGAAGTTCTTGTTGGGGTTTACAAATATCAGAAAAGAAGAGAGAGAGGTGAGGGTTTGAACCTCTTTTGGAACCGATTGAAGGTTGAGGTATTTCTGGGCCTATTTGGGCAGCACCTCCCCTTCACCTATGTAAAACCTGTCACAAACCAGCAAGCTTCACTTGCTGGAAATCACAGAAAACTCAAAGAAATTATCAGAAAAAAATTAGTCCCAAAAAATCACTAATTTACAGAAAAAATCTGATTGAAAAAATGACTGAAATATGATGTTTAGAGCGCTGAAATAACATATAAACAGCGGAATTAAAACCTTATACTAATATATAATGGATGAGGGCCCTAAAACAAGGGTTATATTCACTATACAGTGAATAAAACCCAGTTTCAGGATAGGAAAAGAAAAATGGCCGAAATGAAATTTTTCAAAAAAAACCCTTAGAGGAGCTCTTCCTAGCTTGGAAAACCTGCAAATAAACTTATGAGAGAGATGCAAAATGCAAGCAAAGAGGTGAGTACCCAATAAATCTACCAAAATACTTTGATAAATCTTATTAAAAAACTCACAAATGGAAGCAAAAATACTTCTACTTACAAATCCCTCCACAAAATACTTTGTGGAGAGCTATCTAAGCTAATACAAATGCAGATCAAATAAATATATACACAAGTTACCTCACCAAAATATGCATGAAATGAGGATGACGGCACAATATTCCTCCAAAGATTTCTTCTATTATGGCCCAACTAGGACAAGATTCAATACAACAAGAGCAAGAGGCTTGGGCCAAATGCTTGAGAAAATATGAGAAGAGAGTGGGGAAAGATTCCAGCAGCATAACAATAGCATGAGAGAAGTTGTCAAATAAGGGAGTGAGACCCTCATTATATAGTTGAGGAAGACCCCAACCCCTTGAAGATCAATGGCCTAGATTAGATCTAGATCTAGATTAAATCTCCACCACTAGATCTAGGTATTTGACTTTGCATCACTCTCAACCAATCTACACCCTTAGATTGCTTCTTAATCCATGCCTCAGCCTTTCTCCACCCTCAGATCTAGGGTTTTGACCAATGCTCCTTTGAGATTGCTGTTGTGGGCCCATGAGCTAGGCGCCTCCTCTATGTTTGGCATCCTCCTCCAAAAGTGGCGCCCTTCTTCTATAATGTAGACGCCCTCCAAATGAATGTAGCGCCTCCACTAAACTAGGCGCCTTCTCCACATATGGTAGCGCCCTCTATATTGAGCTAGCGCCCCCTCTAGCAAGTGACGCCCCTCTAAAATGGTAGCGCCTCTCTTTAAAATGGTAGCGCCCTCTTTTAATCTAGCGCCCCTCCAAAATAGTGGTATAGATATGGGCCAAACTAGAGTGGCGCCTCCTCCTTTGGGGCTTAGACTTTAGCCTTTACTCCAAGATAGATATTAACCTTTAGACTTAGGCTAAAAATAAATTCTCCTTAGATTTAATTTTTCCAATTTTGACTTAGGAAAAATTAAAAATAATCTTGAAAAAATCATATCTTGGCCATGGGGGGTGGAAAAAATTTGAAATAAATTTTCCTAGGCTTAGCAACCCCCAAACAAAATTACCATGGCATTATTTGATTTTTTCCTTCAAAATCAAATAATATGAATTTTTTACTTAGGGAAATTAATTAATTCCCTAGGGGAGATAGACCCCTCCTGACCAAAATTGGTCTATCTCTTCCACTCCTTATCTGAATGACATGGGACTCGAAGCAGTGGCTTAGGGGGTTTCATAGCAATTTACTTTGCATTCATAGCCCCTATTACAAAATGCCAATGCTTGAGCAATTACACTATTACATCAAAATGAGTTAATTAACCACCAAGGGGTGAAGTTAATTAACTAGAAAAAATTAATAAAAATACAACAACATAACGAAACTCCGCAAGACTCTATACAAATGTCTAGCACGGTCACGAATAACATTTTGAAACCTTAGCCACCCCATGGACTTGACTGTTAGAACGCCCGTCACCACTTTGGAGGATTTTGAGTGAAAAACCAAACCAATTAAAATCGTTTACTCAACAAGATTAATTGGAAAGGGAAAAAAACACTCGATGAGGGGACTTCCCTAACAACCAGTTCCATGGTGTGGCATCCATATCATATGACCCACACTAGCACATAAAATTACATTAATTTTTCCACGCAGGGGAGCGGACATTTCGTTTTACAAAGGGACAATTGCCCTGCAGGAGTAAAAAAATCCTCAGATTTTTCCAAGGTACAATTTGTACAACTATGTACAACTTCATGTACATGGAGTTGCCACCTAGTCGAAATAGGTGGGCAACAAGACCTTCAATACCGGATAACATAAATAATTGGTAGGTGTTTAAAGATGATAGTCGGATTGTAAACTTCATCAACAACATGCATGAGTTTTCCGACTGTCAGATAAATTTTTAGGATGAGAAAGATACGGATATCAAAGAAGAAGATCAACCTATGAACCGCATCCCAAAGAATGTTATTGCATGTGAAAGTACTTTTGATAGGCAGGACAGATATAAGAAAAAGCAAATGGTAAAACCTGCGGATTTCATAGAAATAAACATTGGTACTGATAAGGAACCACGAAACATAAAAATTGGAAAAGGTACTTCTAAAAAATAAAGAAAGGACCTGATTGATCTTGTAAAAGAATACAGAGATGTATTTGCTTTTACTTATGACGAGCTAAGATTATCGGGATGATGTATTCCAACATACAATCCCATTAAGGCTTGAAGCTAAACCCTTTCGACAAACTTTAGAAGGATAAATCCTAAGTTAGCACCCATGGTCCAAAAGGAGTTACAAAAGATGTTGGTTGCAGGCATTATTGCCCCAACAAGGCATTCATCATGGTGTTCAAACTTGGTTGTAATCAGAAAAAAGAATCGATAGCTGAGATTATGCATAAATTTTCGAAACTTAAATATCTCATGCATGAAAGACAATTACCCCTTACCGAATATGGAAACCTTGCTTCAAAGAGTAACGGGGTCAGGGATAATGTCTATGTTGGATGGTTTCTCAGGTTACAATGAGGTGCTTGTTAAGAAGGAAGACCAACACAAGACTACGTTTACTTCACCTTGGGGAACATTTGAGTACTTAAGGATGCCCTTTGGTCTGTTGAATGCGGGTGCTACTTTCCAAAGAGCCATGGATTATGCCTTCAATGAGCTAATTGGAAAAATTATAGAAATCTATCAAGATGACCTTACAGTTTTTTCCAAGGAAAGATCATATCATGTAACCCATCTCAGGAAGGTTTTTGAAAGATGTAGAATGTATGGCATATCTCTAAATCCCGCTAAGTCAGTACTAGGGGTTGATGAGGGTAAATTATTGGGACACATCATTTCCAAAGATGGGGTCAAAATTGACCCGGAGAGGGTTGAGGCCATAAAAAGAGTCGTTTTGCCTACAAACAAGAAAGCCCTACAATCTTTTAATGGCCAAATAAACTTCATAAGAAGATTTATACCAAACTTAGCCGAGCTGATGAAACCTATGCAGAAGTTGCTCAAGAAAGATGCTAAGTTTGAATGGGATAAAGAAGGTAAAGAAGCTTTTGCATCCATAAAAGATTGTATCTCTAGGTCTCCTGTTCTGATAAGTCCTGATTACTCCAAAGACTTCCATATTTTCTCATTTGCATCAGAAGACACAATTGCCAGAGTTTTGTTGCAGAAGAACAAAGAGGGTCAGGAACAGCCTATTGCATTCATGAGTAGATCCTTACAGAATTATGAACTCAAGTACACTACCATGGAAAAACAAATTTATGCCCTTGTCAAATCTTTGAAACACTTCATAACATATATAGGTTACTCCAAAGTGGTTGGCTATGTCCCTCATTCAGCTGTGAAGGATATCTTATCTCAACAAGATTGCCTTGGTATAAGGGGAAAGTGGGTATCAAAGATCCAGGAATATGACTTGGAAATCAAACCCACTAAACTAATCAAGGGGCAGGGACTTGCCAAGATGATGACAAAAGGAAATGAACAAGCCTTAGGTATGGTCTGTCAGAATAGTTCACCTGCATCATCCATTTCAACAGGAATTCAACATCTTCAACAACAGTAGTGGTATGCAGACATTATATTCTAGCTCCTCAAACTAACATGTCCCGATCATCTAATTGGCCACAAGAGAAGATCTCTAATATTGCAAGCCACTAAGTACTGCCTCACACAAGAAGGATTTGGTTGGAAAAACCCGGATGGTCTCATACTAAGGTGTGTGGATGAAGAAGAATCTCGAAGACTCCTGGAGGACTTTCATTCAAGATTTTGTGGCAGCCACTTTGCAGCCAAAACCACAGCTCACAAGATCCTTAGAGCCGGATACTATTGGCCCACTTTATTTACTGATGTGCACAAGTATGTTAGCAATTGCCAGAAATGTCAACTTTTCACAGGAAAACAAAAACTTGTTACGTTACCCCTAAAGCCAGTAGTAATCCAAGCCCCTTTTCAGCAATAGGGCCTTGATTTCATTGGGAAATTTAAAGACAATTCAAGTAATGCTTATACTTGGATTTTGACAGCGACAGAATATTTTATCAAGTGGGTAGAGGCCATACCTACTAAAGCAGCAACCGAGAAAGTGGTTATGGACTTCCTGGAAGACAAAATCATCACTAGATTTGGGGTGCCTGCTAAGATAACCACAGATAATGCCAAAGCCTCCAGCTCAGTAGCAATATCTTCATTTTGCTTTAAATATGGCATTATCCTATCCCATTCCTCAAATTACTATCCCCAGGGAAATGGTCTTGCTGAATCAAGCAATAAAACCTTGATAACCATAGTAAAAAAGATTGTTGATAACAACAAGAAGTCATGGGATAGCAAAATCAAGTTTGCACTTTGGGCAAATAGAATTACTAAGAAAAGTGCAACAGGAAGATCTCCTTTCGAGTTGGTTTATGGCATGAATGTGACTTTTCCTATTCATCTTCAGTTACTGTGTATCAAACTTTGCAAGATTCAGGTTCAGTTCAGAGTAGAAGAAATAAACTGATAGAGTTGGATGAGGTCAGAAGAAGGGCTATTAATCAGAGTATTAAAAATCAGGATAAGCTTAAAAGAAATTTTGATAAATCATCAAAACCAAGGGCTTTTCAGAAAGGAGACACAGTGTTACTTTGGGACACACGAAGAGAAAAGTCGGGCAAGCACGGAAAATTTGACAGTTTATGGATGGGCCCTGTTGCCCACCTATTTCGACTAGGTGGCAACTCCATGTACATGAAGATGTACATAGTTGTACAAATGGTACCTTGGAAAAATCTGATGATTTTTTCACTTCTGCAGGGCAATTGCCCCTTTGTAAAACGAAATGTCCGCTCCCCTGCGTGGGAAAATTACTGTAATTATATGTGCTAGTGTGGGTCATATGATATGGATGCCACGCCATGGAACTGGTTGTTAAGGAAGTCCCCTCATCGAATGTTTTTTCCCTTTCCAATTAATCTTGTTGAGTAAACGATTTTAATTGGTTTGGTTTTTCACTCAAAATCCTCCAAAGTGGTGACGGGCGTTCTACCAGTCAAGTCCATGGGGTGGCTAAGGCTTCAAATGTTATTCATGACCATGCTAGACATTTGTATAGAGTCTTGCGGAGTTTCGTCATGTCGTTGTATTTTTATTAATTTTTTCTAGTTAATTAATTTCACCCCTTGGTGGTTAATTAACTAAGTTTTGATGTAATAATGTAATTGCTCGAGCATGGCATTTTGTAATAGGGGCTATGAATGCAAAGTAAATTGCTATGAAACCCCCTAAGCCACTGCTTCGAGTCCCATGTCATTCTGATAAGTGATTGAAGAGATAGACCAATTTTGGTCAGGAGGGGTCTATCTCCCCTAGGGAATTAATTAATTTCCCTAAGTCAAAAATTCATCTTATTTGATTTTGAAGTAAAAAATCAAATAATGCCATGGTAAATTTGTGTGGGGGTTGCTAAGCCTAGGAAAATTTATTCCAAATTTTTCCACCCCCCCATGGCCAAGATATTAATTTTCCAATTTTATTTTTAATTTTTCCTAAGTCAACTTGGAATAATTTAAAAAATTAAATTGGAGAATTAAATCTAAGGTGAAGTTTGTATTTAGCCTAAGTCTAAGGGTTAAATCTTCTTTTGGGAGCAAAGAATCAAGTCAAAGCCAAGTTTGGAGGCCATTAAGTGGCCAAACCACCATTTTTGGAGGTGTCACATGTGAAAAGACAAATCTAAAGGTGGGCGCTAGCCAAGTCATGGGCTAAAACCTTGCTAGAGGAGGCGCTAGTGTGATAAAAGGCACTCTAAAGAGGCGCCAACCCTAAACTCCTCTAAAGTGGACGCTACTAACTAAAGATGGCACTATACTAAGGTTGGGCGCATGCATAAAATAGAGGGCGCCACCATAATAGAGAGAGACGCTACCAAAATGGAGGGCGTCTAGCTAGTTTAGAGGGGCGCTAGGGTAAAACGCCACCATAAATGGAGGGGGCGTCAATTTAAAAGGAAGACGTCTAACTTAGAGAAGGCGCTAATGCATTTGGAGAGGGCGCTACTAATAGAGGGCGCTAAACTTGTTAAAGTCAAAGCTAAATTTGGAGGGGCGCCTAGCTCATGGGCCCACGTTTTTAACCTAAAAGCAGATCTAAGGTGAGTTTTTGGTCAATACCCTAGATCTAAGGGTGGAAAATGCTGAGACATGGATCAAGCTTCTAAGCCATTGATTGAAAATAATCTAAGGGTGGAGATTGATTAAGAAGAATGTAAAGTCAAATACCTAGATCTAGTGGTGGAGATTTAACCTAGATCTAGATCTAATCTCAGCCGTTGATCTTCAAGGGGTTGGGGTCTTCCTCAACTATATAATGAGGGTCTCACTCCCTCATTTCTCATGATCTCTCATGCTATTGTTATGCTGCCGGAATATTTCTCCATTCTCCTCTCATATTCTCTTGCCACATTTTTGTATTGAAGCTTTTCCCTAGTTGGGCCATTTAATCAAAGAAAATCTTTGGAGGGACATTGTGCTACACTCTATATTCTTCATGATCAAATTTTTATGAGGTAACTTGTATTTTTTTAGTTTTGCATTTTTTTGTATTAGTCTAGTTAGCTCTCCACAAAGTGTTTTGTGGAGAGATTAGAGAGTAAAAGTATTTTTACTCTCTTTTGTGAATGGTTTAACATTTTTCTTTCAAAGTATTTTGCAGGGATTGTTAGACATTCATCACTAGGCTTACAATTTTTTGCAGATCTAGATTTGTTTGCAGGTTTTCCAAGCAAGGACATCTCTCCAGGGGTTTCATTTTTGCAAAATTTCAATTCGGCCATTGTCTTTTTGCCTTCCTGAAACTGAGTTTTATTCACTGTATAGTGAATATAACTCTTGTTTTAGGGCCCCCATCTATTATATATTAGTATAGGCTTTTATTTCTGCTGTTTAAACATCATTTAGGTGGCTGGAAACTCATTTTCCAGCCCTCTAAACATTGTATTTCTGTCATTTTACACTCAGATTTTTTACTGTAATATAGTGATTTTTTTGGACTAACTTTTTCTAACAAATTCTTTGAGTTTTCTGTGATTTCCAGCAAGTAAAGCTTGCTGGTTTGTGATAGGTTTTGCACAGGTGAAGGGGAGGTGCTGCCCAAATAGGCCCAGAATTACCTCAACCTTCAACCGGTTCAAAAAATGGTTCAAACCCTCACCTCTCTCTCTCATTTTCTGATTATTGTAAACCCCAACAAGAGTTTCTCTTGGGGTATTCTGCAAAATTTATTAGCACTTGTAACATATATGTAAACAGATTAGGAAGTAAAGTAGATAACTAGTTTTATTTCCATTTACCCACCTATCTTTGTGACAGACCACCATCTCTGTCACAAAGATTGAAGTGAGGTTAGTTTACTGTTTTATTCAGTTGTATTTTCCTTTCTAGTTTATTTCATTCACCCACCTATCTCTGTTACAGACCACCATCTCTGTAACAGAGATTGTTGTGAGGTTAGTTTAAGCATTCAGTTTTATTTTTCTATTCACCCACCTATCTTTGTGACAGACCACCATCTCTGTCACAAAGATTGCTGTGAGGTTAGTATAATCAATTTCCTTTTACCCACCTATCTCTGTGACAGACCACCATCTCTGTCACAGAGATTGCTGTGCGGTTAAGCATTGCTCTAGCTAGTTACAGTTTCTGTCAAGTTCAATATTTTTATTTTTCTGTTAAAAGAAGTAGTCATACAACTCACCCATCCTGTGTATCCTCTATCCACTTGTCATCTCCCTTTAGGGACTTCAAGTTGGATATGAAAAGCAGGAGAAGTGGGGGCTTAGGTAATTAAAGCAACACTTTTATTTTCCTGCTACAATCTTCACATTTAAATTTTCAGTCCAAGATCGAATACCAGCACCTCCCATAAGGGATATCGCTTGGTGATCTTGTTGATAACTTAAAATTTACATTGCATCTTAATCACACCCAGATAAAATTTACTCTTAAAATTAACCAACAACCACTTCATTAACCCCTGTTCCTCTACTTGGTTATCACCCTCCAGGGTACTCGCGAGATACGACAGGAGATAGTGGAGTTTTAGTTTAATAGGCATCCATCTAGCTGTTTTTCTTGTCGATTAAAAACAGTGCCCTCGGAGGCGACTTGGGGTAGTAGACCGTGGGGGGTCTCTAGGCGCTTCGACGTCCCCCTTGTTGAGCACCAGGGCATTGGGGTTTGACCTATGAGCTACGGGTGGGCTTTGCTCCCACTTTGTTGAGCGCAACAGCATTCCTTCTTTGACTTGAGGAATACTAGATCGGGGTAGTCACACCACCGACTCTAAAACTAACTTCAAGAAGAAAAACTCTAATAAAATTTATTAAAATCAACCAAGAGACATTGCAAAACATCCTACAAACACAGATCACTGCTGTTCATCTTTACCTTGCTGTTCAAGGTTTTCACTGCAAACACTTTTATTTTTGCAAGCTCTTCCCTTTTTCAGCTACAAGTATTTTATTTCAGTTTTGCAATCTCATATGGTGGCATCTTTAATTCACTTGGTTAAGTAATCGCATTGTTTAGTAATCTGTAGATTTTGTAGCACAATTGATTCATTTCCTTTCGGCATTTCCGAGTAATAGTTTAATAATTGTTGCATTTACTCAATCAGTTCATTTGATACAACTGTGGATATTGTTTATACTGCTTAAACTGCTCATTCATTACTGTTTATGTTGTTCATAGTGTTCACTTGTCCATACTGTAATTTGGTTTGATTTAGATAACACCTAAACTACAGGTTTAATTAACGTAGATTTCACTTTCATTTGTAAATCTGTAAAGTTATAATTTTAGACTCCATTTGTAATAGGCACTGGTCTTTATTTATCTCAAGGTCTGCTTATCATTAAAAGGAAATCTTTGCATTTGCATGCTGCTTGTCATTCCTTAGATAGTGTAAACCTGAGCTTCACACACTAATAAGATCCCTTTAATTTGTAATCAAATTAATAAATCTGGAACTTAGTATTCCGTAGGGACTACCCCCCTTGGCTCTGTTGGGATCTTGCCTAAACGGAGGAGTTGTGGACTGTGGTGACAGTGGTCCCCAGCTCTCACTTGCCCCCAAGGACACACATAGCAGGTTGTGACTTTCCTGCGTCTTAAAGTGTGAATTAGGCGGCAACAGGCCCTTACATCATTCATGATGTGGCAGGTGACAACTCTTTTTATCTCAGTGACATGGATGGGGAAAAGCAGAGTCTGCCTGTCAACGGACAGATTCTGAAACTCTTTTTCAGTGAAAATATTTGATGCCCATGGGGGCATCTTTTGTATCATCACTCTCTAAACCTCTCTTCACATTTTATTTATTAGCTTAGTTCATTTTCTGCATATTACTTTGTACATTATTTTTGTATATTAGTTGTACAAAAAAAAACCATTTTTGTATCATATACTGTCACTTATTTTGTTTCATTTAGTTATCTATATACATGTGACTAACTTATCTTAGTTTTTATGCAGGAACCAGAGATTCTAGGTTTCTCGTATGATTGATTTCCGCGAAGTTCATATCAATCACACGTCCCACAGTTGGAGCCAGATGTTACCGACTAAGCTGCACCTAGTTGGACTTTCAGTGAGCCGCCAATGATGAATAGGATACTTGTTCATATTCAGAGTTCGGAAGTCCTTTCAGGCCTTCACGGCCGTTTTATTTTTTGTAACACATGTTCATACCCCCTTGGGGAAATTGTAAAAAATGTCCTGGCATTTAGTTTTTTATAAAAGGCTCGGCTTCCCGGACTTGAGCATCAAGCCGACTTGCCCATAGTGTTTTTTCCCTTGGTTATTAATGGTTGTTGAACAAACGACTAATAAATTCTGAGTTTTTCACTCACACCTCCAAAGTTGGGGTAGTCATCTTGTTGTTTCGGCCTAGGGAGGTTATTAGAGCCTTCGTGTCGGTGCTTTGCACCATGCTAGACATTCGAATTTAGTCGTATGGACATGTACTAGGTCCCCCTAGAGTTTCGTCCATTTCCACAAAAAATAATTTTTTTTGTTTTTTAAGCCATTTTTTAATGGTTTAATTAAAAAACTTCAGATTGTAATAAAAGTAAGATATGGAGTCCGTTTCTAACGTGGGGACAGTCGTTTTCACACCCGGAGTATCCGCTTTACTAACCGAACCACTTTCTACATCAGTCGGGCAGCCAGAGCACCCCGTGAGGCATTATTGGGCTAAAAAGGCATCAAAATAGCATTTTAATGCTAGAATTGGACATTCTGACACTAAAGTCAATTTTTAAAAAAGTCAAAATCAATTAAAAAATTGATATGAGTGACATGGCAAGGGTCCCATGTGACTAGTGATTCATACCTCCACTCATTTGAAGTCAAAATTTGGTTTTAAAATATGGTTTTGGAAGGTTGTATTAAGAGGGTGACGTGAAGGAATTCGTGAGCATGGGAATGACCCCCACCTTATACCCACATCACAATAAAAATTCTTGTTTTATTTTAATAAATCCACTGTACATTGGTTTTATTACGAGCTAGCGATGGACTGGAGTATGGTGATGTCAATTCACCATGGAAAGAGCTCACACGTGAAGTTGTATTGCGCTAGCATGAAGGGTGTGGACCCCCTTTTCCACATCACATTAAAGCATGTGTTTTTAATACGGCTTGGTCATACCACGTATTTATTTGGAGGGGCATAGTGTGGGTGAAGCATTCGCATGGCAAGGTGGGTGACGTCAAACCTTGGAGTGTTGCGCTAGCTTGAAGCTTGACGTTGTGGACCCACTCCAATACAGCACACATGAACTTTGGTTTACATTTAATAAAGTTTACCATACATCAAAGCATTAAATCCCAAGTGAGCTTTGTGTTGGTTCTATCATAGCCGTACATTCGCGTGGGGAGTGAAGCATGCAAGTTGGGCGTGTGAGGTGGCCTGATTGTTGGGGAGAGATTGCCTACCTCTTCAGTTAAACTAATAACCACCCCACCGATTTTTCTGATTCGTTCAGTCCAACTTAGCTTCACTTAGCTGAACTTTTACTTCTTCTACCAGTGTTGGTGGTGCCCCCTGGGCTTGTATTTGATAGAAATAAAGCTTTGCTCTCCTTATTTAAACTAGTTGGAATGTACTGGGAAGAGCTTTGTTGAATGTAATCATTGTTTATCTAAGAAATAAAAAAGACTTTGGAGATCTACTTGTGTGGTGCTTTGTGAGTGGATGTATTATCATTGTGCTTTGTTGAGATAATACTTGTCGGATCTATTTTGCTTCCAATCTCCAGATCTAGCTTGCTTGAAGGACTGGTATCAATTTTGCAAAGTGAATGAAGTTGTTTGTTTACTACTTCATTTTATTCAGTATGAATGTGTAGAGATGTGAAATTGAATATTTTCATTTGTTTATGGACATTTTCATATTTTTATCTCTAAGTGTATATGCTGCTGGATTTGATCTTGTTTGTTGAGTTGTGTGAAGTGCAGGTCATCTTACCCGGAGATAGACAGGATCTTGTTTGATCTTTCTCATTCTGACATTTTTTTGTTTACAGATGAAATCCCTCGGTGCCCCACAATCAAACCCTCAAGGATCATCTTGTTCTATAAACTTCCCCTCTCCTTCTCAAATTTGTTTAAAAATTTATTTTTGTCTTTTATTCGAAAAGCGGTTGCAAATCTAAGGTTTTAAGTTCATTCTCATACATAGATCATAATTACTTTTCATGATTAGATCTAGCTAAAGTTGAAAAAGAATAATTTTCTAGTATAGATCTACATTACCGAGTTCTTCTTGCTTCAAGTCATCTGCATTTACAAAATTTAAAGTCTTGATTAGTAAGATTGACTTCCAAGTTTAAGTTTCAGATCTAGCATTGAAGTGCTCTAATTTGTTTGTTTTCCTTACGAAACAAACAAGGACCCTGAAAAAATAGCTTTCTAGCTCATTTTTTCAGTTGCTTTTACTTAGTTCATTTCAGCTTTTTACTTAGAATTTTTTCGGCAGACTTGGGTAGTTTTCCCAAAGCACTCTTAAAGTGTTTTGGAGCATATTCTATTAATGTTTGTTGGCTGTTTTTTTGCAGGTTTACGATAAAAGAGGAGGAAACTCTGGCAAGTTTTCGCAAAATGAAGCAAAAAGAAGACCAACAGAGCTCCCCCTTGCATAAAAATAATTTTTCCTATAAGTTGTAAGCCTTTCGATCCCAATTTGAGGACCAAAGTTCACTTTCTTCCACCTCATTGTAAAAGCCAAATAGAGTTTGAGTAGGCTCATTAGAGCCCGGTCTCCATCCCCCCTGGGGTGATTTGTGTCGGTGTCATTTTTTTGTCTTCTTTATATGTTGTTAATGTAGCTGTTTTTCTTTATCAATTTCATGCTTTATTCAAAGTTCTGCAAGAGCAATCTGAATACTTACCCACTGCGCTATACCGAAGTACCATAAGGGAAAAGATTTGAGCAGTGTAGTAATTAAAAAAGCTTCAATTTTATAATGCACTGCCAAGTTAAAATAAACCCCCTTGCTTTCCCGAGTACAGGTTCGTGGATAAGGGCTTGCCCGAGTACTGAATCTAGAAAGAGACTCCTGGGTTTTATCTTTTTTCTAAATCAGAAAACTTGTTCTAAACTTTTAAAATAAACCAAGACTCCTTCTTCGTATGCTCTACACCGCTGTAGCTTGTCTGATCAGTTGGTTGTATAAGAAATGGATACGAGTTATAACTTATTAGATCTAATAGGAAAATCCACACAAGTTATTTTCTCGAGAACTTGGGAGGTTGCAAAGGGTAATCACTACAGAGTCAGGGGGCTACTCTAAGCAAGTTCATCCTCGCCCTGTTGGACACTTGGTATTACCGCTTTAGCAGTCGGTTTGAAGGGACTTGACTTGTTGAGCCAAACCCACAATCTACCACAATTCATTTAATAATCTAAAATTTACCAACCGAGACATTGCAATACTTTCATTAAGACTACACTAGCATCCCACATTTGCAAGCACTCATTTCATCTTGGCACTAGTCTTTTTTGTTCTTTTTGCGTAAGTCAATCTCGCAATGTGTCATTGAATATTGTGTATCTAATTTGAGAGGTGTTGTTAAGGTTAATCTTGTTTGCAGTAATTGGTATTTTTTAAATTTCATCCATTCCATATTAAAACTCCTAGAACTAATTATTTCTCTCGCAGAGTAAAAACCCTAGATTTTACTTTTCATTAGGGTCCACCCCCCTTGGCTTCGTTATGAGTTGGCCTAGACGGAGGAGCTGAGTATCAGGTGATAGCACTTGGCTTGAGCTTGCCCCCAAGGTCGCACCCAGTGGCTTGAAGATTTCTGCCACATTGCCCGAGGTGCGAATTAGGCGGCAGCATCTTCCACACTAATTTAGACTGTGCAGTTCAATGTGGCTTGCCTCAAATACGAGAGGAAGTCAAGTATGTCACTTACTTGTTGAATGTCTCATATCCTCTACTTCTTGAATTTATTACCAGTTTCATTCTGACTTTTTAAGATTGTATTGCTTTCTTCTTATAATGGATGGACTTTGCAAAGTTAACCTTGTTAACTGTTTCCGCAAAGAGCAAACATGTTTTAATTACAATGTGCCTTTTGTGCTTTTATCTGCAGTAACGTACCTGTTTATTTCTTTTATAGATGATTCCGATACATCTTTTCCTTCAATGTTTCTAAAACGTATTTTCTTTCAAAGGAGGAAGCTGCTAGCAGACCTAAAGGAAGGTGTATTGCAAGATCTTTCTATACAAGCATTAGACCAGGCATTGATCAATTTACCTAGATCTTCCATGCTCACAACAAAGAATTTAACTTCATTTTATGTGGCCACCAAATGCAACCTACTCATCAAGGTGTTGGAGACCCCAGTCATTGTCAGTGATATAATTTGTGTCAGGGAACCTATGTACAACAGTGACAAAACTCACACTAGTGAGTTTCCATCTCAGTATGATATGTTGGTGTACCAGATGCAAAATTCTTAAACTATCCGACTTCAGTAGTGAGCATTCCAAGTTCCAATGTGTCAATATTGTAATTCCAACTTTTGAGAGGATATTCTATGATTAGGTACACCTCAGATCTACTAGTTGGTATTAGATTGATTTCTTGTGTACCATTGTTTGGTTGGCTTCAAGATTAAAACATATATTTCATCCCTCTAGGGTCATCATCATATTATAAATTCTCAATTGAAACTGAACCTTTGAATCACATTAAATCATACCTATTTAATCTTTCAACTCTTTCATTTTTCTCAACAAAAACAAATGCATGTTAAGTTTTAAATGCTGAAAAGATTACAAATAGGTATGCAAAGTCAAGAGCTTGAATTTTTTGTAGGGGCTACAACTTACAAGCATCCCGACTGGAGTGCACAAATTTTGGAAGCAGCCAATATATTCACATTGTTGCAAACCAACACCTAGAAAAGGTTTCCAGACTTACGAGAAGAACACCCTAACTATTCCCGATGGTTGAAATAAACTTACAACAAGACAATACCAAGTTTGTCTACATACAGACTTAATATGACTTGCTTGATCTCCACACTTTTGAAATCTAAGAATTGCTTGATTACTGAGAATTATACTTCTTGGTTCCGTCTAATGATTTTTTTTTTTATAAAGAAGTTGGTGCCAGCATATTAGAGGAAGACATTGGATACCATATGGTAAAATCTTCTAGAACTAGAGAGCCTTTTCCACTCTGTTCTTCAGTTCAGCCTTTTTCTCTTGTGGCGGGGACTTCCCATCAATAGTTTTATCAATCTTTGAGTTAGTTCAATGCTCTTATGTCGGTACAGTTGAATTGCTTTGGTCTGCCAGGGCCTTCGGTGGGGGAGCTTTGTGTACCATCCCATTTTCATTGTGTAAGGACATTCAACCAACTAACTATATGATGGTGTAGTTTTGTACCATCCCATCAAGTTAGCTTGCATTTCTTATTCTTTTTAATCAATGCTCTTGAAGGGGTGGCCTCAAAAACCTGCTTCGGGATAGATGTAGTGAGGGCACCAGTGTCAAACAAGATCTACACCAGAAAGAAACTTGTTCATAATTTGGCTGCTAGTTCTATATTACTCCATCAATATTTAAAAGGATTTACTCTGAGAGACCAAGGCGCTAAACCACCTTTGCATAAATTGTTGAAAAGGTGGAAAAATGGTGGGAATATACTTTTGGGGGATCGAGATAAATAATATGAGGCAATGACTAATTGCTTGAAGGGAATCCTCATTCCTAAAATGATGAGGGAGATTCAAATTCTTTACTCAAATTTGAAAAGATGACAAGACTTTTGAAAAAGGATCAACTGTTCATTGCCAAGGCTCATGAATAACCCAATGCTACCCTAAAACCAGGGACCTTTGCAAAGCACCTCTATTGTATCGTCGTCTACAAAAAATTCAACAATGAAAAATCCCTTTTGCACAAGGGTGAATAATAGCACTCCCCTATAGAAAGGATCAAGAAGTTCGAAATCCAAAAATTAATATCAAAGAGTTTTGGCCATGTTATCACGAATCGTGTAGTTTCCCCATAGGGTGATCGTATGCAGGATGGTAGAGGGAAGGCAGCTAAAGTCACGACCTACGATATCCAAGACCTCTGAAAAAACTCAGATGTCACGCCAGTTAAGGATAATAGCACTTAGGACTCACTGAAAATACTAAGCCCAGGGGGCGTCCCTATAACCAAGATCCCTAAAAATGAGGAAGGAAAGTAGATAGTCCAGGGGAACTTGATTAAATCTCTTAGTAGGATAGTTAATTAGAGTTTTCTACAATTACTAAGAGACTACGAGTGTCTATGTGAAAAGCCCCAATTTTACCCTAAAGTTTTAAGCATGAAAAATTGGATCTAAGGATAAATGGTGAAATTAATCAAAATTAGGCACTCGGATTGATTGCTAGGTGTAAGATTAGACAACTGGAGGTGAAACTAGCAATACCCGGTCCGCAGAATTAAAGATACCCACTTCTCCCAAGGAAGGTGTCTTTTCCTGGAGGAATGGCCAATGCATTAGATGGGCAAATGGAGTCCAATGGTCACGAAAATTTACACTAAGGGGTTTTAATTTGTTTCGAAGGTGAGTTTTAAGTTTCAAAGCCAGCCACAAACTAGAACCTACTGTTACCAACTTTTTTGTACCATAGTTGGGTAACCTGAGGAGCCGCCAGTTGACAGACTTGTTCAAAGTTCGATTCCAGTGTATCAGTTGATCTGTCTGCTTGTCTAGCCAATATTAGCTAGTCACTTTTTTATTTGAATAATTTTGACCATGGCCCCGCGGGGTTTGTAATAAAATGTGCTAGTAGGATATTTTTGAGTCGTTCGGTCTCCTAAGACGTAGAATCACAAATAGGGTATTCCAGGGAGTTTTTTGCCCCTGACAATTATGCTTTGCCTTCAGCCGAGTATAATTGACGAGGTTTTCTCCCGCTTCCTCCAAAGCTGGAATGCCCAATGTTGAATTATGGGCCTTAGGGGGTTATTAGAGCCCAACTAAGTGTTATAACCCTACTAGACATTATTTAGATAGATCATGGTCATGTCCTAAGTCATCTGGACACATAAAAAATTTCGAAAAAATCTTTTTCGAACAGTGAAAATTTTTTTTTTTTTTTTAATTACTTTTCCTAAGTTTTTTTGGTTAATTTTTCCATAAATTAAATGGAAAAAACCCGTTCGTGATCCGGACTCAAAATTCAGTGATTGAAGGCTCTAACCTTAAGCCAAAAATCATTCTTGATCAACCAGCCAGTCAGAGCCAACTTTCAGATCAGCAATCGGACACACAATGCCTTTTTACTCAAAAAAGTCAGTTTTGAGTAAAAAAATGATTTTTATTAAAAAATGATTTTTATTAAAAAATGATTTTTACTAAGAAAAAAATGATTATTTTGGAGAAAACTAAAACTCTCCAAATTAATCCAAATTCAGTAAAATAAAAGGCTAAATGACATCTCATAGAACACTTATGATGATTGGAGTTATCATAACTCAACTTCAGTCATCATTAAGAGAGCAATTAATTTATTATCAGTTATCAGACATGTCATCTCCAGCTAAAGATGAGATGGAGAGCTCTCATTGGTCCGGTGATTTGATCGAGGTGAAGACTGAAGCTTACACCATCAGTGGGCTTCCCAAACCTAGCTCAGGCTCCTGCCAGACCTAAAGGATGAGCTTACCTACATCCAGACTCACACATGTGGCCTCATCCTTGGCTTGTTTTCAGTGCATAGGTTTGGAGTGGGGGCGCCTTGCCTAGGTGGAGGCCTCCCCTCACTCTCGGTTCTCTGGTTTAGGTCTGGGCTCTTTGTTAGGTGGCTAAGTTGGTTAGGGTTGGTTTTTTGGTTTTAGGGTTTTAGCACTCTCTCATTTGTTAAAAAGAGACTCTTTCAGCTCTATTTGCATGGAACTTTTGTGTTGGAGTTACTCTGCAAAAATTGTAATAAGCTTTGCTTACATTTGATTAATAAGATTTTCGACTTTGGAGGTCCATCTCTTTTTGCATATGATGAATGTTCTATGGTTGAGGTGATACTATTCCTACATCCTTTACTCTTTCTTTTTCCTTTAATGAGATCTAGTTATATGTTAAGCTCAAGAGGGCCACTATTGGCACAGTAGATTAGCTGTTTGTAGTTTCAATTCAGTTATTTATGCAAAGTAGGTTCTAATCGTGATGAATATGAGTAGTTAGTTATACGTAGTATTGATCTCGATTGAGTTTTCTTTGCTTACTTTTCATATATATGATCTCACTTGTATCTGAGGTTTGGTATTAGCAGGTCACAGGTTGAAGAAGGGTGCGAGTTCAACTACATCCAGCCCAAGCTTCAAGCAACCTACCATTTAACATATTGTAATTGCAAGGCCTACAAGATCGATCTCTTCCCATTTGAAAGAAAGCTGGAGTCTTCCTCCATCTCTTGTGTTCCATCCGCAAGAAAACCTACTTCTTTACCTTTCTTCTTTAAATTTTGTACTTGCTCATAACATAGATCTAAGCTTCAAATCTCTATTATTTCAGATCTGTTTTTAGGGCCTTTGCTAGATCTAATTTACATTTTTAGATCTAGGAAAAAGTTTTATGCTTTGCACGTAAAATCCAAACAAAAAAAAAATTCTAAGTATAAAATTAATTTTTTCAAAATTTTTTTTTTTCAAATTTTTTTTTGTGCATTGTCTTTCCTACCATATTCTAACAATACATGCTTGCTGATTTTTTACTTTTGTGACAGGTACAGCAGAAATGCTGGCAAAATTTTGAAGAAGCAAGCCCTAAAAAACTATAAATTCCCTCTTCTTCTTTTCCCCTTCTACAGATTGCTCCAAAGACATTTCAGGATCAAAGAAAAGGAAGCAAAAAGAGCAGCAAAAAGGAAAGCATTGTAACCAAATTAATAAAAAGCAAGTGGGATTACGGCTCCCACACCTCTCTTCCCCCATTTGGGGGAAGCTTGTATCGTCTCCCATTTTCATGCTTTGATTCATGTGTTGCTGAAAGTAGGATAGAGTAGTTTATAATCTTTAGAAGTTTTCCTTTTTAACTTGATAGTTTATTAGCTAATTAGTTTCATACATGAAAAATGAAGAAAAATATTTGATTTGATTATTTATTTAAGCATTGTACAATTTTCGTTTTTTTATACTTACCCCCTTGCTTTCCCGATTAGGTCCATAAAAAGCCTAAAAGAGACTCTTGGGTAGTTAGATTGTTATTGTTTTATTTCTTTCATTCTAGCTTAACAAACTAAGCAAGACTCTTGAATTTGCAGCAACACAAGTCAAGAGCACTCTCTATTGGAGAGCATCATTAGTTTTGCACATCCTTGCATTAGGCATTTAGATTAATTAAGTCTCTTGAACCTTTGTCATAAGACAAGGTCGAGCACTCTCTGTCGGAGAGTCTAATTAATTAACTTAATAAAACCTTCAACACAAACACTCTTTTAATTAATTAACTCCTTCCCTCCTTGCCGGAGTATGCTCTGACCGATCTCAGATCGGAGTACCCAGAAACAGCACTGGATCTTTAAACCCTGCAAGAGTAACCTAATAATACTTAACACCCCGTAACCAACGCACCAGCGTTGTAGGGATTCTTCCAAAGTACTTCCTAGTAGAGGCGCTGGAACCTCCCGCTGTCTTAGATTCTAGGCTAGCTAGTCAATCTTTGTGATACCAGCGTGGGATATTGGGCGGGCCCGACATGTCTTCAACGGAGGGAACTTAGAAGAGTCTCCAGGCTTTGATAAACCTTCGTTGACACCTTAATCAAGAACACATAAAAACCTTAAAACCTACCAGAAGCACTTGCATCACCTAACATTCACTAGCTTGATTTCTAGACTTGTGTTTAATTCTCTGGCGCATTTCAGCTTCATTGACTCCATAAGGCACTGGTCCTTTTTAATTTGCATAATTATATTATTTGATCAATGGTCTATGGTTTATCATAATTTCTTTCTCTGAATGCACTATTAAAGTCTAGAATTTTTGCTTATCTTTGTAATCTCTTGTTAGCAACGTGGATTGCTTTTAATTTAGTGTCATATTCATAATAAACAAACACTTCAAATCATAATAACTCCTAAACAACACCCATCCGCATCCGCAACTAATCAAAACACTTTAACAACTTAAGAGCCATAGAAACTCTTTTGTAGGGACTACCCCCCTCGGCTTCGTTAGGAGTTAGCCTAAACGGAGGAGCTAGGAGTAGGTGACAATACCTAGCTCTATGCTTGCCCCCAAGGTCACACCTCTCCCACTTTCCTAAGTGAGGAGACAACTTTCGAAAGATTTATGTTGTTGGTGTGCAATCGGCGGACAACACCTACTAAACTAATAGATGAGCGTTTTAAATGAGGGTTTCACCAGAGAATACTTTAAACTAATGGAATAGAAATTTAAAACAAGATATATAGAGTAGATCTTACACGAAAAATCTTGTAGATGCCTTGCAAATGATGATTTATCCTGTTTCGAACAATTTGAAGCAATTCGAATGAAGCACCAAGTGAAATTGATTTACTCAAGTGAGGTAGTGCACCCCTCTTCCCTGCATAGTCCAACTACCGAAGTGAGATTTGCTACGCAAGAAAAATGAACTATAGATGCAAGAAAAACATAGAGCATATCAAAGATCAAAGATACTATTGAAAAAACCCCTAATTATGAAAACATTTTCGAGAGAAACGAGTTGGGAGATCCATAGAAACGCCCCAAGAGAAAATGCCCTCCTGCATGCAAATTACTATCTTCCAAAAATATTTGATACCTCGAATAAATATTTCAAATGCTAAGCGAGATAAACTTTCCAATCATAGACAAGAACATCCTACAAAGAAGATCCAAGAATATCTGCAAAAAATCTCTTTATTCAAATATCCAGAGCCAAGAGTACAAAATTTCCTAATGGGATACAATGAAGGGGGTCTCTTCTTTATATAGCTTTCGAGAGACACAAAACCTATCTTACTTTTTCATCCAACGATTGAGATTAAAACATCATCAACGATGGAGAACACTTTTACACATATCAATACATAGATCAACATGACTAGTCAAGAGGGGGGCGAATTACCTCATAAAGCCCATTTTTACAACATGATAAATCATTATATTTACAAGTTTGACACTTAAGAGACATGGGGGGATCATTAGGGGGTCCCCCCATATATTTCTAAAGATACAACTTGATTTACACACTTTTATTTTGGCCATTTTGTCCAATTTCTCCCTATGGGGAACGTCCTCCCTAAGAGAGCCAAGAAAAAAAAATCCAAAACATCAAACTGACTGAAACTGATGCAAATATGTTCGGAGAGCCATAATATTTCATCCAAAGAAATTCCCTTGCCATTCCCTTGACCACAGAAGCCAAATCGATTTCTTCAGTGGTTTCCTCCTTCATTTTTTAGTGGTACATCCTCTGAAAATAATAATAATAATCATAACTTCGTTCAGGTTGAGAACTAGGGCAAACTGACTACATAGAAGAGTCTGGAGACATAGTAGAATGGTACAAGTGACTACTCATACCCCCTGGAGCACTATGGCGCCCTAGGAAAACCATAATAACTACAATTTGTAATAAAAAGAATGAATTGACCAATAATAAAGTGATAATAATCACTAATCATGAAATCTGGGGCCAAACTCTGATAACTGAAACCGCAGTATTGGTCCTGGGCATTTCTGGAGCAAATGTAAGCACTATCAAATTTTTAACCATTGGCTTCGGAACTGTGTTTGACTTGGTCAACTAGGTTAACCAGGTCAAAATACCCAAACTGTAAGTGAGATACTGAATTGAGTTGAACCTTCATGCATCCAACGTAAGAACTGCTCCAAGATGTATATTAAAACCCAACTTAAATTATGTCATTCAAAATCATGGTGACAATAATAAAAATAATAACAATCAATAAGATATACCTGTGTCTTTGAGTAATCATTGAATCCTCTGGAAGTCTCTTATATATGCCATGTTTACAAAGTGTTGTCCGCCGATTGCACACCAGCAGCAGAAATCTTCCGAAAGCTGTCTCCTCACTTGAGAAAGTGGGAGAGGTGTGACCTTGGGGGCAAGCACAGA